>VZTL01027793.1:2607-52607 GCA_013400535.1 Scopus umbretta | reverse complement strand
GTTGTTGCTCTTGTAACAGCTAAAGTTACTTGGTCTCAGAATGTACTGCTGCCTCACCAAATTTCTTCCACGGTTCAACAGAGAATTGGAAACCATCTCCTACACTCTGTGCAGGATGTACCCCCTGCACCTAGTGTGGAGGAATGGTGTGTTAGATCTATATAAAAGAGAATAGCGACCAAGGTTTTAAACAGTCTCAGGATTTGTGCTTTCAAGATGTGTTGTGCTTGAAATTAAATTTTCTATTGTAAATATGGATGTGATTATTAAAGTTGATATTGAAATATTGATAGGTATCACAACCATTCTTCTAAAAAATGTATTTAATACATAAACTGTTAAAAATCAATGCTGATGATTAGATAGATAATAGAAATATTTCTTCTGTTAGGCTGCATTTTGATGCTGCAGCCTAACTAGCAAACTAAGACTTAGCTGAGTGGGTCTGAGCAAGAACTGTCATAATTTTCTTCCCATACTGGAAATGGATACTCTGGGTTGTTTGGGGTTTTGTTTGTTTGTTTGTTTGTTTGAGTTTTTTTTTTTTTTTTTTTTTTGCAAGACCAGCACTGAACTTTCTTTCTTCATTCTTAGTTTTATGTCCGTGAAAAAAAGAAGCTGTTCTATGACATTTGTGGTATTTGCCCAGCTACTCGCCTAAAATGCAGGTATGCACTGAGTTAGCACAGATAGAATAATCTGCTCACATAGTTGTTCCTGCATTTCTACCAGAAAAATGCAGACATAAGATGGGAATTCACTTTTGCCAAAATCAGGTGCCAAAATCAGCAGGATAAGCAATAGTAATATTGATGGTAAAATAAAGTAGGATAGCGCTGTGGCATCCCAAATTGTGTTAGTATCACCTTATACGTTCTTCTGTGATTACAGAAGGCTGGTGATGTGTGTAGCTATTAGAGCAATTGCTTTTGCACCACAAGATTGTACAACTGAGCCATAATAATTTTTTCAAGCATTTTTTCTTACTAGTTGGATAGATAAACTGGGAATAACTTGTAGTCTGATAAAGGTAAACATCAATCACCTTTCTTTGACAAGCAAATAGCATGGCCCTAAATGAATCAGCTGTCTGCAGCTCATCCTAGTTCATATCTTATCCATGAAAAAATTCCATATCTGAATGGTGGACTGATACATGCCCATGAACATTGCTCTTACAGCTGTTGTGTAAGCCAGCCTTTCATTAACTGTAGAATGTTTATATTGCTTCAGTACAAACATCTGCCACTTTTTTTTTTTATATCTACCAGATGTATTGTAATAGTAGCCAAATAAAGTCATTAAGAAACTCTCATGTAAATAGAGAAAAAATACTTGATGGATTTGTGGTCTAGGTACTTAATACTTTGACACTTTTTTGTTACTGATATTTCTAGGAGCATATTCACTTTGTATTTTTCAGGAAGACCCAAATTTACTTTGCTCATTTTCCCAACTGGCTAAGTGCATACCAGCTCTGATGTGAAAGCTGAGTTTAGCTCAATGTCCATGCTAAGGCAATAAGGTCTGTGGATGGGCTTGGCTTTGTGCAGATACACCTGCATCACTTTTAGTTGAACCAGAGAGCAGGCAGAAGTGAACTTGGATGTGTTTTCAAGAAACACGTAGATGTATTCTAAAACACCTGTGATCATCATTAAGTTTAAATGTTTAAAAAGGAATGTTTACATCATTGTGTAAGGTCCAAGGACATGTCTAGAATAGTGCAATCTGTTCTTTCACTATAGACAAAATTGTGGTATGAATGGGATGTGATTCAATATTTAGGTTCCTGTAGATGTCTACATGAGAGTTATCTAACTGAACTGCCACTGCAGCCAGTTCAGTCTGGAAAGCAGTAAGCAGACTACATATGGTGTGCCTCCTAAACTTAAGCACTTATTTCCACTTGAGATGTCCTAAGATATTAAATACATTAGAACAAAGGCTTGTAGGTCTGACTGATGAATTCCAAGAGACAATAACCTTCTGGAGCAGCTGGTGGACAAGAAGGATAGTCTAAGCCTTACCAAAAAATACCAGATGCCTGTGTTTAGAAAACAAAATCAAACCCTAAATATCTGCTTTGGGATGAGCTAACACCTTGATTCATATAGGTATCCAGTGCCACTGGAGATGCCCCAAAGTATGCAAACAACATGTTTAAGCATGCAAGATATGACACAAGACCCACAGGAAGCCTACATCTTTTTGGCTTGGCAGCTGGAGGCCAAATGTGCAAATGCAGGGTATCTCAAATGATGCTAGAATCAACTGAGTCAAAACCTAGATCTGCACTGACTGTAATGAAAGCTTAGGTACCTTTCTCATGTAGATATACAAGTGTCTGTATCTGCACCTAAGCCCCAGATGAGGTTTCTTTATAAATATAGAATGAAGCACCTTACAATTGATTAGATTTTTTGCCCGCATTGCTGCAACTGGAGTAGTGCTTCAGTACCCATGGTGGTTTTGCTCCATTCGCTAAATTCCAGACTAAATTTACCAATCATTGGATTATGCATATGTTTTCATGCTAATATGGTCCGATAGCTCTTCTCCTTTCTTAGTGTTCATTTCCATCAGCTATGTATAAAGAATATAACATCTCCGTTCACTTTTTATTTTGCTGTGCTTAACAAACAACTGTTACTGATTCCCCTCTAGGAGAAAGCCATGTATACTGTTCTGATTTTATGCTGGTTGCTATAGATGTCATTGCCTCCCAGAACACAACTGTTTCACAGCATTTAAGCATAACTGGTTTCTCTTAGGTTGGCTCCATTGTCTTGCTATTATGATGATAACAAGAGGAAATGGCCTCAAGTTGTGCCAGGGGAGGTTTAGATTGGATATTAGGAAAAATTTCTTTATCCAAAGGGTTGTCAAGCATTGGAACAGGCTGCCCAGGGAAGTTGTTGAGTCCCCTGAAGGTATTTAAAAGATGTGCAGACATGGTGCTTAGGGACGTGGTTCTGTGGTGGACTTGGCAGTGTTAGGTTTATAGCTGGACTTGATCTTAAGGGTCTTTTCCAACCTAAATTATTCTGTGATTCTGTGATTCTATGACAAGGCCAGGTTCTAAAATGCAACTGCATTTTAGATTACTGTTAAAGATACTATAGCAGAAGTGGCCGCATGAAGATCTCTTTCAAACCTTTTTATTACAACATGGCAAAGATTTAACAGACACACCTGACACAAAGATTAGCCAAAAAGCATTGATGGATCTTGCTCAATGTTCTGGATTTAGACAATCTATGTTCAGATGAATGACAGAGCATATTTTTTGAGAATATTAAGCAGAGCTCATTTGAATTATTGATCATTTTACAGACAAGTAACGTTATGAAATGAGCTTTTTTTAAAAAACATGTGAATGCAAGGGCAGAGGAAGCTGTTGCATATGGGAAGTATGAATGGAATTGCCGTTCCAGAGTTCACTGAGAGTAATTTTTATATCCACTATTTTGAATAGTGTAACTTGCCCTGAACTAGCCACTTTTTTTGCAGAAGACATTAACATAACTGTTTCACATTTCACAACAAATTCTTTCACTCCCAGATATGCTATTAAGCATGCAGAAAGTAGGTGGGGATAAAATTACATGATCTTCTAGGACACATAAAAGGAACATTTCTTCTTGTCTCTATTTTAGTGTTATCCATGCTCACTGTTTTTGTTAACCTAACCTCATGATGACAAGATAGTAACATTTCCATACTCCTATATTCACTTTTGTTCTCTTTCTAAAACACTTTATGATCAAAAAATTTAAAAGGATACAGGCCATAGTCCTAGGTTGCATATTTTAATTTTCCCATTTCTAGATATAAATTATACTTAATTTCTCTAAGTTGTTTTAAGAAGAAGAAAATATTGCTGAAACAAATGATAAAGACTTTTAGAAATTTCCAAAGATTAAAAAAAATAAATTCAAAGGTTGAACTTTACATTTTTTGAAAATTCAGAATGAATTGAGCTAGTTTCACTGAAAAGAAGAAAAAATGTTCCAAAAAAGAAAACAGTGATTCATTTCCGATTGAACAAAATGGTTTAATTAACCCAAAATTAAGCAAAACCTTTGTTGCTTCTTTTCACAGGAAAATTAAATCTGTTATTTACATATTCTTTTTTCCCCTCTACTCCATAGAACATTAAATATATTACCATTAACATTAAACCTATTTTTTTTCTCTCTGACAAAACTATGTATACTCTGTTTTCTAACCCTCTCTGTAATGAAGCAGGAGACTTTTTGAGTGCAATTAGATAAGAACAGACATTATAAACCTTTTTTCTTCTTGCTTCTTTCAAGTACAAGTTCTCCTTTTCTTGTTATCCCTATAACAATAGTTGCTCTTTTCCTAGTGTTTTTTTTTTTTTTTAATCCTTGTAAAGGATAACGGAAAAGACTGAAATGGCCTTTGGTATGATGCAATGGGGCGATTGCAGTGTTTTTCTCAGATTTCAGAGTGGTGTGAAGATCTACTGATTTTCAGAATTCTTTTTGATGGGCAAAACCTTTTAAGAATGGAGATTACCTTTAAATGAGACGAGCTTTCTTCTTCTCTTTAATTTTTGTTAATGAATGAGAAATTGCTAAAACCCATCTCTTCGTGTCACTGTATCAGTATGATGATTTCAATGTATGTTATTTAGGCCAGATTCTGATGATAGGAGACTTTGGAGTAGTGATAGGTACACATGCTCGACACATGAATTACACTCTGATTTCAATGGGTGGTTGTCCATTAATAGTAGATGTTCTGGGTTCAAAAATATTTCATAAACAATACTGAAAGTTATGCCAAGAAACTCTAGATGGGCTCGCAGCTTGCGTAAGATGATATGTCATGAGCACCTGTGGACCTACACTGGTTCATTTCCTCAAACATGAGGACAAGGGAAGAGCAATGGATGTCATCTATCTGGACTTCTGTAAAGCCTTTGACATGGTTCCCCACAACATCCTTCTCTCTAAGTTGAGGAAATACAGATTTGATGGGTGGACTGTTTGGCGGATAAGGAATTGGTTGGATGGTCACAGCCAGAGGGTAGTGGTCAACAGCTCAATGTCCGAATGGAGACTGGTGACAAGTGGTGTCCCTTGGGGGTCCATACTGGGACAAGTGCTGTTTAATATTTACATTAGTGACATAGACAGTGAGATCGAGTGCACCCTCAGCAAGCTTGCAGATGACACCAAGCTGAGTGGTGAAGTTGACATGCCAGAAGGATGGGATGTCATCCAAAGAGACCTGGACAAGCTGGGAAAGTGTGCCTGTGTGAACCTCATGAGGTTCAACAAAGCCAAGGTCCTGTACCTGGGTCAGGGCAGCCCCCGGTATCAGTACGGGCTAGGGGTTGAAGGGATTGAGAGCAGTCCTGTGGAGAAGGACCTGGGGGTACTGGTAGATAAAAAAACTGGACATGAGCTGGCAGTGTGCACTTGCAGCCCAGAAAGCCAACCATATCCTAGACTGCATCAAAAGAAGCGTGGCCAGCAGGTTGAGGGAGGTGATTCTGCCCCTCTATTCTGCTCTGGTGAGACCTCACCTGGAGTATTGCATCCAGCCCTGGAGCCCTCAGCACAAGAAGGATATGGACCTGTTGGAGCGGGTCTAGAAGCGGGCCATAAATATGATCCAAGGGCTGGAGCACCTCTCCTAGGAGGAAAGGCTGAGAGAGTTGGGGTTGTTCAGCCTGGAAGAAGAGAAGGCTGTGGGGAGACCTTATTGCAGCCTTTCAGTACTTAAAGGGGGCCTACAAGAAAGGTGGGGACAATCTTTTTAGCAAGGCCTGTTGTGACAGGACAAGGAGTAATGGTTTTAAACTAAAACTGGGTAGATTTAGACTGGATATAAGGAATAATATTTTTCACAATGAGGGTGGTGAAACACTCGAGCAGGTTGCCCAGAGAGGTAGTGGAGGCCCTATCTCTGGAAACATTCAAGGTCAGGTTGGACAGGGCTCTGAGCAACCTGATCTAATTAAAGATGTCCCTGCTCACTGCAGGGGGGTTGGGCTAGATGACCTCTAATGTTCCCTTCCAACGCAAAGCATTCCATGATTCTATGATTCTATGATATTTTAATTTCTCTTTTCTGTAGTTTATGGCCAGGAAATGCTGGTTTTGATACTTCCTATCCTATAATAAGTAACCGTTATTATTACTAGAGCTTATAGGAGGTCTAGTTATGAAGTAGGGCTACTTGGCATTCTTCAGGATTCAACAATCGTTCCAACTCAATGTGTTCATGGGCCAAATACGGTAGAATTCAACGAAAACCATGATAGTACTGGTCAAGGGCATGGTTATCAAGGGATGTGGAGGCTAAACAGGGGAGCAGTGAAGTCTGAAGCCCTGACCTACCTGCACTGCAATCCCTGTCTGAGGAAGGACTGGCAGCACAGCAAACTGACGTGCCATCAGCATAACCAGTGTCCAGGTTTTGAGGTCTAAGGGAAGAAAGAGTATTAAGGAATTACTGGAATGCACTATTAAGGTGAAATTAAGATCTGTTAATGTTTTGTGTACATCTATGGTTATAGTTCCACATGGAGCAGCTATTTTTATGAAACTTGTAAAACAGTTAACTGGAAGAACCAGAAAAATAATCCTGTAACATAACAATATTTCTTCCCTTTGAGTTGACGAAATATGTGACTTGTGTGTCAGCACGCCTTGTGATGTGCTCAGCATGCCCAGTGTGTGTGTGCCAACACACAGAACTTTCAAAAAGCAGCCAAAACATTTTCTCTCTTTGTTCTTTTCCTGCATCCCTTTGCGCTAAGTCTCTGTGACTTTGTTTCATTGTAGAACAGGGAAATTAAATCTGTTAATCTACACTCACTACTCACCTCTCAAATCAATTTCAGTCAAAAAGACTTTCCTTTCTTTCCTTTTTATTTATTGTTAATGGAGTTAAAAATATGTACAGATAATGGTGAACTAACTACAAGATGCATTCATTGACATGCTCAATAAAACAGAGGTGAAATCCAGCCCAGTCTTGTGCTTTGGGCTATAGACAACACAGAGCAAAGCAAATAACACACTGTCAAAACAGAGAAAAGCTCACCGTTCTGTTAGTTTTATGGATGATGTTTTGGCCAAAAAAATATGTAAATTCCTCTCAGAAATGAGGGGTACCCCCGAGTCTGAGGTAGGCAATTTTTGCTAAGTCCATTTGGACCTTCTCCAGCCAAAATCAAAACGTTCTGATGCAGTTTCAGACTGGAGAGCCTATTGAAAACTCATTATCTTCAAATAGGATTACACTCAGTTAATATGAGAACATGCACATTACAATATCACATAAAATCAAAAGTTCCAATTTGCTCACTACATGTAAATCCAATTCAAAATATTTCCATAACATATATCCGCTGGATGTTACACTATTTGTATGTCACTCTAGAATGGATTAACTCCATGACAGGCTAGTCTCAGTTTTTCTGCATTTGGTGTTTTTAAACAGTTTATATTTGTTATCATATCAAAGACAGGCTTGCAGTTTTCAAAAGGAAGAAGAGAACACAGCGCCCAAGGCTCTTCCAGCATTACATTTCTTATTCCATTTTATCTTTCTTGGTTTTGACTAATGTCAGTAACAGCTACTGGTAATAAACTGCTTGTTACAGCTTGCTCTTGCCTTCAAGCACTGGCTTTGATACATTGTCAGCCAATTGGAAGCATTTCCTGATTACATTTCCAAATTGCTTGTTTATTGATCGAAAGTTAATAAAGCAAAAGACAACTTTACGGCTTAAATTAAATGAAAGGTTCCTTTGATGTTCAAATTATCCAATCAACCAACGTGCAATGAAATGTAAGCATTTGAAAGTTTTATCTGGAAAGCAAAATGTACTAGATAATGGTTTCTAGCACAGACGCTGTATCTAAGAGCTAATGAAAAATACCCATAAATTTAACATATGAAGATTTCATTTATTTTCTGTCGAAACATAAACGATGCTGAATTGTTATTTTTAAATAGCTGAAAACATGAAAGTGTAGATATTGTATATCTTTTTGACAAACTATAATTCCTACTACAGGTGTATTTGGTTAGCTGCAGTAAACAAAGTAATAGACATTATAATTTCCTCAGAGTCTGGTATTTGCTTGTCAATCTATTTGCTATGCTCTGTCAACTATTACCATCCCATCCAAGAGGATGCTGTGGCCTCCGTGGAATACTTAGCTGTGCAAGAGATTCCTTGTCACCAAAAACGACCACAGATCTTATCATTACGCTGCTTCTTCAAGAGTGTTTACTTATGTAGTGATATTTCTATGAACCATCTAGACTTTACATCATCGTGTTTTTCAGAGAGTTGGGTACTTCCAGTACCAAAAATTAGTCAGGCAATGATTTTTAGTACAGTTTAAACGAGGAAAACAGTAGTGACTACAGTATATGGTATGTACAGTAAGAACAAAACAACAAATAAAAGCAAATTTTAGTAAGTAAGAATGACACCAGGAGATGTATAGCTACATTACAGCTCAGACCTCATTAGGAGATTTAGATGTTTTATGCCAGAATAATCTTGAAATGGGCACTTTCTGAAAAAAAGTATAACAATACTAAAATGAATGTGAGTGATACTTTCTGTGCTTCATCTGCACTACTATAGCAACATTTGGGTCTTTTAAGCTGAGAGATGTATTTGTGTATCACATCACTAGGAACAAACTTGGTTTAGCTGCAATGAATGTGATACTTGTCCTGTCAAATGACTAATAACCCTTTTTTTTTTTTAGAAGTTTATTATTTCATTACTAGCTTTGCAGCAGTAAATGCAAGTGTAAATGTGCTGATGCATGAGGTCTCTACATGTCAGAATTAAAATCTGTCTGTTCCTTGAAATGAAAGGCCTAACTGAAATAGATTTGTAAAAGCTGGAACTCATTCTGCCAAAGACAGCATGTTGAATGTTTTTTTGTCCTTTTGACACAACCCCGCATAACATCTCTGAAGACCTTAATGTCAGATAAAGCTTACAAGCACAGTCAAAACTAAACAAAGAAATTTTTGATGTGATGGTGATCTGACCATCAGGGAAGAAAGGGAAATATGGATTTTATTTTATTAGTGTGGATATTGAAGATGTTACTCAAGTTGTAGAAGACCAGTTTGATTTGGTCTGTAGTCCTTTTTTTTTTCTCTTTCCTATTTCTGTGTGGATAGAGAGAGATACATTTAAAATAGTCTGTCTAAAGCAGAAATTGATTTATGTTGGAATCCACTGCTGCGAATGCCAAACATAGTGGCAGTGGTCCAGATTCATGATTTACCAATTTTTCATCTTTTGTGAAAGGTGACCGACATGAAATGCAAGGAGAACAGGCAAGCTAGCATTGAAGTGGCATCAGAGAATTAGAGTCACAACCATTCATTCCTTGCACAGAGCACTGGAGAAGATGGTGGTTCCCACTAACTTTGGGCTGACTGCATGAGCACGGCATGCTCTCTCATTCTACTCAGGCACTGGTGCTTCCTAAGCCTCTGCTGACACCATCAACCTGCCTGTACCTCAGCCTTTGTGGTTCCTTTTCTACCATCAGCAAATGTCAGACTCAACAAGATACAGCCTGCAAAGAAATTGTATCTGGCAGTTCTCATGAATATAGCATCTCTTGGACATGTGAGGTGGTGCAGGCATGCAGCACATTCCTTCATATGGGGATCAAAATCTGCACCTGGAAAACTGAGTCAACAGGTACAACCCTAAAAATACAGAGATATTTTTTGCTTGTTTTCTCCACAACAGAAAAGAGGGGGGAAAGTAGCAATTATAGTCCCAAATCAGGAGCTGGCTATTGCTTTTTATTTAATACTTTTTACTAATATAAGGGTATTTTATCTGCACTCCATTCATGAGCCTTTACAGCTTATGTTTTCCAAACTGTTCTTCAGAGAAAACAAAGAATTGAAAGCCAAAAACTTACATTTTCGAGTGAAAATTTATACACACATGTAATATGATGTCTGAAGCATAGCTCTTAAGAAAATGGGGCAAATATCACAAGATTTGCCATTAACTGAAAAAATTGGCAGCACTGCAAGCAGCATGACTTATTTTGTGGATTTCCCTTAGAAGTATTTCTTTTTTCTGTGGGTTGAGTTCTTCAGATGATGGCAATATTGAAATCTACCCAGTGGGAGCTCTAGAAGAATGTTCTGAGACTCATAACCTCATTTGGAAAGTTGAACTTGATTTGGGGCATTTTTCCTTTCATTACAACTTGGGATTTCCATTAATTTCTCTTTTGTTTGGAACCAAAATATATCAGAAAAGAACCTTAAGACTAAAATCACTAAAATTAGAATGAATTAGAGTTGGCTTTCAGTTTTTGGTTGTGTTTTTACCCCATTTTACATAATGGATTAGGTCTTTTAGTTCAGGAGCTCCTTTTCATGTCTATTGACTGATGTGAACGAGTCATTTTCAGCTAAGTGAATCCTAAGCATCCATATTATTTTATTTTATTTTTTTAAAAAGTAAATTACCCTGTGGATGTTTAGCTACCAAATATATTTGTTGTTAATAACTTCACAGTGGCAGCACTGTAATTAGTGAAGATATGTAGGTTTTTCTACTTGAACATGTGGTATATGTTGCACGCTAATATCCCCTTGCAGCACATTTTCGCTGACCAGTCTACATCTATCCAGTATAAGAATATATCCAAAAACATTAATCCAGGTCCTTAATCACTTTCTAACTCCACTAATCTAATATAGCACTTTAGGAGTGTTTATTTTTAATGACATAAAAGTGCAGGAAAATGTTCTATAATATTCACATATTTCCTTATTCTGGTCTCCTGAGTTTTAGGAGCCATGCATTTTTTAAGGATCTTTGCATTTGGTGTGTGCAACTTTATACTTACGATTCTAAATCGTTTTGAGAAGATATTGTCTTTTGAAGAATAAACTAAATGTTGCAACTTATTTCTTTTTCCAAGAGTAACCTCACCCTTAACCAATCTTCCAGCAAATGATTTCCCTCTGAACCACAGATCAACCATATATTAGATTTAATGGTGTAGTTACATTTAATTCTAAAACAAGCACAAATACCAGAGGCCATCTGAAACTCAGGCCATTAATCGGATGCTGATTTTGTTTAATTTTAGTGAGAGTAAACTGCTAAGTACTGACAGAAGGCAGAAACTACTATATGCAACATTAACCTTTCTCCTGCCACGTAGAAGAAGTGCCTTGGGGTAGCTGCTCTAAGGTATTGACTTAGAGTGTTGTCATTAGAAAGTTGCAGGGGCAAAGTCCGACGCACTCTGTGTGCACAGAGCCACAGGCTTGTCCTTCTGTTTGATCTGTAGTGGCTGGAAATCTTACATCACTCAAAGAGTTAACCTGCTTAGACACATTTGTGAATTTTAGCCACAAGGGACTTTTGTTTGCATCTAGGCAATTCTTTTAAAAACCTGCTGTCTCTGGAAAGGCTTCAGCCATGCTGACGCATACTGTGCAACACTATAACCCACATACCCCTTGCTCCAGCTCCTCCTTACCATGTAAAGAGGAGTGTAAACAATATTTTTATTTTAAAGACAAGGCTTCATGACTGCTCCTGTACTGCATAGCTATTTAGCCACTATGCGGTACCAGGCAAAGGTATTTCTCTTGTGTAATTTGTCACATAATCACCCCAGAACACTCAGTCCTTCAGAGGGCTGAAGGAGTCTGAGCTGTCTAATAAATTCACCCTTTGCACAGAGAAAATGTTTCACAATTAAATAATAAAATGGGGTTTCAGTTAGGAAAAAATGAGATAAACTAGTGTAGCAAATAAGTAAAGATTATACACGTAGGCAACCCACTGATCAAATATTTCTTAGGGCTATCGGGAATCTATCAAGGATACTGAGCCAGTTAGATAAAGAAATTACTGAAGAGTGATTTACTGAGTTGTTTAAGAGTCATGTTAGAAAGATTATTTTGCTCACAGCAATGTGCTAGCTCTGTTTTATTTCATGATTAGTTAAAAGCTGTGGTAGAATATTCCACGTATATGGGAGCTTCAGTCGCTTATTTAACTATTGGTTATGCTTACCTCTACACTGTCAACTGAAAATATTAATCACGCTATCAAAAGCTTAGCTTTACAAATATTTCCTCTACTGAGAGCCAGCATTAAAGAAATACTGTACATTAAAGAAAACACCAGCATGTCTGAGGACATTACCATTTTGGTAGGAAATTTCTGTCATTTGGACATTTGAATCGATGGACATCTGCCCAGAATGGATCTGAAATGATTGTCTGTACTTTGAGTCTCAGAAACCAAGAAATAAGGATAATTGTGATGTTGATTAGTCTTTGACGTATTCTGAGCATCTCCATTAAGCAGGCAAGAGGATAGAGTGCTATGCAGAAAAAATCACCAGCTGGTAACTCCCTATGCTGACAGTGGCTGCTTTCTGCAGATCACTGATCTCCTGAGCTCTGCAAATTCAAAGCTGCAAGGAATGGCCACTCTCAAGAATCAGCATCTCTCTCCTCAGCACTTCCCTGTCTGAAGCCTCTGCCACCTTCCTCTTTGCTGCTTGACGCAGATGGGAGCCTTTGGCCCTGATTGGCACCTATTATTTCAGAGTTTCTGAAGTGAATTGGTCTCTTTCCATCGCTACTTGCACTTCATGCATCCCTTCACTTCTATGTTTCATCGTGCAAGAGGACAAGTGGGAATTTTCATTTGTGCTTATTTTTTAATGGACAGCAGAGGTTGTTTTTTTTCTCCTTCTGCTTCAAAACCTTAACATTTTCCTGAGTTTTTTAAAATTAGTTCCACATTGGTTTCCTGAAATAAGGGAATCTAAAAACATAAATGTTGACTTTCAGTCTTCAGTCTTTTTATTTTCTTTCCCAGCCTAAGTTGAGACCTGAACTTATTTGAGTCCAAGTTAAAAAACTTTTAGCAAGACATACTTGAAAAAAATAAGAGAGACAATGAATTTGCCTGTCTCTTACTCAAAGGTAACTCATAACTAAGAAGTAAGTATTAGCATGTTTGTTTCTCACAGAGTGCTCAAGTAAAACCACTCAGTTGCTACAGTCTTCTAATGATTTCTGGTAAATCATTAACAGGTAAGATTAGCTAAATTCTGGATACATCTCATCTTAATCTTCCTGATGTGACCTTCTGGATTTGCAGGGGTTTCAGGTGAGGAAGGCATTAACCCCAATTTTGGAGCCATTTTTCTTCTAACTTGCTTTCTTTTGGCTCAGACTTTAAGCTATGCTGAAGCACAGGAACAACTTTCACACTTGCCCGCGTTTGCAGTACTAGTTTGTTAACTTTATATGGGTGAACATGCTCATTACCACCAAAATCATAGGAAGAGATCTCAGAAGCTCATTGACACTAGCATTGCAGCAAATCAACTTAAATAGCAAATATACATAGTATAAGCTCTGGAATGAATGCACTCTAATAACAGATATTTCCAGGCTCTGGATTATGATGGATGTACCCAGCAGGGATAAATTACTTCTCTCCACAGCATGACTGTGCCTAGCAGACACATGCTCTACCTTGTGTACTTTTATCTTTCACTATACTTCACAGAATCAGAGCAGCAACATATAAATGTTCTTGTTTGCTGGTCCCACATAAAAGACAACATGCCACTACCCCGTTTGTTGCAACACAGGCCTATACCCACTGAACTGAATGCCCATCATCACAGGCAAGTGCACAAGCGCATTTCATTTTGCTGTTAGGTTCGCTCTGCTGTGTTTTAGTTATTCCCTTGGGACTGGTATCTAACATAGGGGAGCTTGACAGTTAATGGATGGTGTACGCTCTGGCTTCCTGAATCTGATCCAGCAAACACGTACACATAGTGGCTGAGCCATTTAAAATCTAGCAATGGGGCAGTCTGAAAGGTGATGTCTTTCTGCTATTACTGTTACTATGTAGCCATGAGTGCTTAAGTTGTGTTTTCTTGCAGCTGGGTGGAAGGGTGAGACTAGCTTAAGAAAGGAAAAATATTCCTAAAGGCCAGTGAAAATTTTTTACTTGCCGAGACATTTTAAGGTGTGCAGTAGCCTCTCAGGAGAAATAACAAAGGTCCCTTTGCTTGCAACATGTAGGTTTAGAAAGTAAAGAATGTTACAAAATGTGCAAGAATCAATTATTCTCCATTCTTAGGAAGACCTAGGTGCAATAACAAGCCTCTCCATCCTCTAGTTTTATAATGTTAGTTCCTATTTGTGTATCTCTAGATTTAAGAATCTTGTTAGCAATCAGTTCTTAAGGAGATAATGTACTTTCTCAGTATTAGTAGGCAGAATGACAAATCAGCAGTAATAGTCACCTTTTAGTTCCCAATACTACATTATATTTGTGACAACTTCCACTTTGAACAGGTTTCTAATACAAACCCTCAGTGTGTTGGGTCATAAGACAACTAACTCCTGTCACAAGTAAGGAAGACATTTTCCTGATTGTAGAGCAATTGTCCATTACAGAATTGCTTAACTTTCCTTTAAAACACAGGCTAAAACCTGGGTTTGCAGAACAATCAAATAAAAACAGTTACCGTCATGAACAAGGTAACACAGAAGACTAGAAGTGTCAATAATACTGATAGGGTCCTCCTCCATCCAGGCAACAAATTATTCAGTTGTATCTTCAGTTTTTGCAATGGGGGCATAAAGAAAGAGTTGTTAGAAAACAACTTAGTGTCAAATGTTCACCAGTGTATTCAGTTTAATTAACTGGAAGAGAAGTAGTCTGGGGGTTGGGGAGGGCTGCATCCTTTCCCATTAGCACCACTTGGTGCAGCAAGGGCACCAACTCATGTGCCGGTGCAGCAGCTGCACCATGATGCAGCCACCACCCCCACCAGCACAGCTGCATCCAAGCTTGTAAGGATCTCAATTTCAAAAGGATAAACTTTGAAAAATTAAGGAAACTAGTTAATGAGGTCAACTGGATTAAAGAGCTTAGGGATTTTAATGTGGAGAAGGCGTGAAATTTCTTTAAATCAAAGGTGTGAAAACTGTCTGGAACTTGCATCTTAATCAAGGGGAAAATCTTGTAGGGAAAGGCTCCAGAGCTGACTGGATAAATAACCACTTCTGAAAGGGCAGGAAAAATAAGCAGATAGCCCAAAGGGATAGGGAGTATTCTATGTCTGAGAGGCCAGGAAATAGAGAAGCAGAGATACGTGCCAAAAGTCAAGCTGAATTAGACCTTGTAAATTAAAAAAAAAAAACAAAAAACCAAAAAAAAACTGCATAAAGTTATATTTTTTTCCCCAGCCATGTATGTATAAATATAAAAAAGAACAGAGAAAGAGAAGCTCAACCACATTGTAATGAATCAGGGGTCAAGAATAAAATGGTTCAGGTGTGGCATCAAATTGAAATCAAATGTCTTGTCTTCTGTAGATAGAAGTGCTGACCATGGGACTACAGTCTAGAAATTAGAACATCCAGGCTGAAAGTAAGGCTAAAAGCCCAATGCAGATATGTCACAGAGACCTAAGCATCTCTATCCCAAAAACACCCAAATAAGTAAGTGCATGAAAGTGCAGATACAGTGGTAATGATCTGAGCGCATCTGTCAAGTGGAGTGAGGAAGTTCCTGACAGGGATGAGCAAATAGAATCTTTATATTTTAGAGGATGGTGGGATGTAGGGTAGCTTAAACATTGGAGGCCCATTAGTCTGATTGCGTTATTACACAAGGCTGTAGGGAAAGTCTTGAGAGAAAAACAAAGGGACAAGCTATAATGCATAAAATGCAACATGGACTTTCCAAAGGGATGTCTTGCCAGACTAGATCGATATGTTTCTTTGATAAAATAACTGATTTCCTAGACAAGGGAAATGCAGTAGGTCTAGTCTACTATCTAATCTATCAAATTCAGTAAAGAATTTCATTCAATGCCACTTGTGGAGTATTTCAATGAAATTTAGCAAAATGCAGGTCACCAGGCTCCCCAAAATAAGAAAGAATAAATATCAGTAACTCTGACACAAAAGCAAGCTCCTCTCCCTTCCCCCTGAATGAGTTCATACTACTGGTAAAAGCAAAAGTAAACTAAAACCATCATACCTTAATTTTGGTTTGCACCGTAGCACAGAGCTAACTGATATTGAGAGAAATGTGTGTTGCATTAACCAATTTCATGTTATATTTATTAATGCACTAGCTGGACAAAATATTGCTTGTTTTTCAGCAGAATTAATGAAACAAAATGAAATTACATCATTAGAAAAATATGTTCATTTTAAGTGCATCATATGGAAAATAGGAGAAAAATGGTTATCTACCCCGGTGCCCAAATTAATCAAGCATAGTAATAGATTGCAGAAAATCCATGTTTTTGTTTAAATGTATTAACTAGAGAGGCCAATTGAGATTAGTATAGGCAAGTCATCCCTGGACACTGTCTCATTTACAGCACTGCCTTGGAGAATAACGTGCTGGTGCATATTTCTGTGTTGTTGACTATGGTTCCACTCACTCTCCAGCTGGGAACACGTGCTCAATTTTTTATTGGTAAAGGGTGTTTTCAAGCTTCCACTTTCTCTGTTTACCTGAGTGTTTGCATGAAGTCTATTTAATTTATGGTTGGAGGATTGATTGTGCTCAGAAGAGTTCTAAACACTTTTGGTGAATCAGCCATGTTCCTTGGTTTAAAAAAAAAAAGAAGAAGAAAAAAAGGAAAAAAAAACCCACCACAAAACAGAAAAAAAGCCTCTATATGTGTAATGTCACTTCTCACAAGGAATCTTTTCCCTCCCCATATTAGTTAATAGTATTTGGTTTTAAAAGCCTGAATTTGGGGAAATAGCCAGTGGTATTTTGAAATTTACCTTCCTTAACAATTCCAGAAAACAGATCCGTAAAGAGTTGTTTTTTGGGTTTTTTTTTTTTCTGCTATAGTCTCACACATATAGGGACAGAAAATGTGACAGGGAACCCTGAATATTTTTAAAGTACTTAAAGCTTGCTAAAACACTTTGTCATTCACTTGCTTGCTGGAGATGCTGTGATGCAGATTATGTTTCAACGGATAGTGATTTGTGAATAAATACTTGGCAAACAGTTGGGAGGCAGAGATGTGAAACAATCATAGCCTTGGCTATTGCATTAGCCACATTTTAATGATTTTTTTTCTTTCAGAGGGAAGCTCAGCAAAATTATAATTTCTTTAATAAATAATTAACAGTGTATTATTTCAATAAATAAATTAGTGTTTATATAGTAAAGAATACAAATGTTTTGTGCATACATTCTGACCTACTTCTCCAGTCCTTCTTGGCTCTTTCCCAAAGAATTATTTTTAAAAATTAATGATGAACATCAAAATATTTCTGTTTATAACATCATATCAATGGTAGTTAAATCTATAAAATAATTCAATCGTTTATCCTTCTTATCTTGGGAATGTTTAATCAAGCTTGATATTTGCTTTAAATTAGCACTGTCAAATGTACATTTGTATAAAATCTCCCAAATCATGAAAGATTTATAATTTGAAATGTATTTGGATTATTCTCTAGTTAATCAGCTAGATAAAAATTAGTGGTACTGTAACTAGAACAATTAATTGGATTTAAAAATTTAAAAATAACTGGCACATACTACTTCATGTACTGCTTCACTTTGGAAACACAAATAATATCTTAACTACATCAAAGAAGTTTTGTGAACTGTTCACTAAATCCTAAATCCCTTATTTTTTCTTTAATAGGCAAAAGTTGTATTTTTTCTTAGTGAGTTTTGAACCAGAAAGGAAGGAATATGTTCTTCAGGTACTGATTCTATAAAAATATTTATGTGTTACAGCTCGGTAAAACACATATGCATCAAACCACAGATGAAACTTTAAGTATAGAGAATTTCATCTTTAGTTTAAGGTTAGGAGTGGGTTTTCCTTTATTTGACATTTTCTTAGAGGTTTCCAGAAGGTGAGGGCTATCTACAGAATATAACTTTGCTCTGTACATTATTTTAGTTTAAAACCCTTATATGCTTAGCATCATTACTGATCAAAATCAGCTTGTAAGTAAAGCACCAGTGGGCGGACTTTGCTGTACATCCCTGAGAAATTACTTCACATATGACTTGCAGAGAGTGCCTGATGATCAATATACCCCATTTCTGTGAGGGCTGGGCTGAACTGGTAGAGTAATGACAGCATGAAAAGCTTCAAAGACAGTACTACCACCCCTGGGCTGTCCAGAAGAGTTAGCCATGGAACAGGGAGTTTGGTGTCTGGCAGGTCAGCTCAAGAGCAGAAAGTGAATAGGATGGTCTTACAATTGTAGCCTGATCCTCATCCCAGATCCCAGTGTCTCTCATGCCAGCCTGTATATCCCAGGACGGTGAATATACTTCTGTCTGCCTTGCAATGCATTTGTTTAAAGGAAACCATCAGGGGAGCTGCCATTTGGGTGAGTAAGACTTCAGCCTTGGTCAGGGTTTCAGGAGACCACTGTGATAGAAATAATCACTGATGTGCCATATCTCTTGTGTTCTCCAGAGCTGTTGCTATTTCTTGCTGCTATCAGTAAGTATTAATTTACTACCCTTGTACTCCACTGAAGCCCCCAGTCTCTTTCCTTGTAGTCCAAAATGTTAAACTGACAAAACGTAGGTCTCCTCACTCACAGCAGGATGTGCTTTACTCAGTCTAGCAGGCTGGTGATGCTTTTTGCTTTTAGATTACTTAGACTTGCCAGATAAGTCAGAATCTGTTTCATCCGAGCCTTATCTTGTACACTATTTTTTCATCTCACAATACTGCCATTAGTCATCACAGGCAAGCTTACAGGCTAATACAGCCCTTCATTCACCTTCTGGCACTGGAAATGCTGCCTTGGGCCTTCTAGAGCATTGGAAATTCTTCAGAGACCTCTTCCAGTCCTGCATGGCAGTTCAGAAACTTCTCTGGAGATTTGGGAAATAAAGAAGAAAACACCATATAAGATAGATGGAATATCCTATAATCATTGTATATACTGGGTAAGCTTTCTGCAGTCAGATCTAGATTTCATAACATGAAAATTGTTATGGATTTTCATTTGTGAAAGTACGTTAAATATTCACAATGCTGACTAAGTGGATTTTTCTGAACCCCAAAATTAAATAAGCACCTGTAATAATAAGGGCCTCATGCTATTGAAATGATGGAAATACGGATCTGGCTTTGCTGAAGGAGCAAGGAGAAGGCTGACTTGTTGCAAGGGATATCATCTTACAGCCACAACAGACTTAAATAAGGCACCGGCAGTGTCCCTTTGCACTGCTCTGGTAGTGTATAAGAACTGTAAACCTGTCCTAAGTAGGCAAGGGAGTATTTTTGTTTTGTGCAATATGCCAGGCAATGGGAGGTATACTACTATGCTGCTCCTCTCTGGCTGGTGGAATGGGTCCTTAGTGGATCCATGAAATTTTGAATATTGAGTGTGCAATTCAGGTCATCTTCCTGCTCCTTGACTAGTGCAATTATGTCCTGTGCATTTAAAGTTAATGCCAATGCCTTTTTCCTGGCTCTGTCATCTCATGTTATCAATAGCTTCTGGACAGATGAAAGATGCCCTGCTAGGTGTCCAGGTCCACAGCTGCAGCCTAGCACACATACCTCTGCCTTCCTTGTGGTCCAAGTGTAGTCCTAGCACAGCTTTCAGAGTCAAATGGCTTGAAGAAGTCTATCAAATGGTGTTGTGAATTGCAGTGAGGGCTGCAGTTGTCTCTGAGCAACCTGAACACCTGGAAAATCCCAGGGGACACAAAATACTTTTTACTGTGTGGTTCTGTACCCGAAAAACCTGATTGGGTGCAAGGGCTGTGGCTACAAAATGCAAAGCTGCAGCCTGGCCAACCTGAAATATGAATGTCCTGCCTTGAAAGTATGGTGGTGTGGGACGTGATGGTGCCTGCTGAAGGCATATACTTGCAAGGAGCAAGGGAAGGCACAATCAAGGATGTAGGGTTTTTGACCTGAGCAATCTGATCTGCTCACAAGAGGAAATCATACCCACAGCAAGAAAATGCCTTGAAAGCATTTTTCAGATACCTTGGGAAGGTGCTTTATTAGTTTTGTGGAAAACTAGCTTATGCTCGGATCTGCATGAGGTTTCAAAACCATTTAAATAGGAAAAACCTAGTACTGCCATGCTAGGTGAGGGCTGCCATGTCCTCATATGTGCTTCTCCTCTCCTTTGTTTTCTTGAGCACGAAGGATTACCACCTGCTGACAGTCTGCCCTTCAACATCTTCAGATGTGGAGGCCTCCTGCATGCCTCCCTGCCCTTCCCCAGTGGTCAGCAGTGTGTTGCGTGCAAGGACCTTGCTGGGTGTCCCAGGCTGGTTGACCTCGCAGGTGGAGTTGGAAGGCATAGTGCAAATGAGGAGATCTCTGGCCCTTTTATATTTTAGGCAATACAGAAATATCCATGTGTATCCTCTGACACTGGAAAAGAAAAGAAAATCTCACACTATCCTGTTGGAGGAGTGCTGTCTGGGGTCTGCTAATCCGGCAAGCTGTATTTTTCACGGCAGCTAGTTTTTATGCATTTTATCAATTTAAGAGTAAAGAATGCTGGAGATTGGTTTGTGGTTTTTTGGTTTTTTTGTGTTTTGTTTTTTTTTTTCCTTAATTTTCCTTGTTTTGACTTCCTAAAAATTCAATGAATTTTTTTCAAAGGAAAGATAGAGGCTCATGTTTCTTAGGTCAACTGCAAGATAAAACAGTTCAGTTTTCTTCCTGGTGTGTATTTGCTCTGTGGTATGGCAACCACTGCATCACAGCTGCTTCCCAGCACTGCTGCTCCCCAGACTTTCCTTATTCATGGCCATCTCTTACTGAAACATCTCATCTCAGTAGGCCCCAAAAATGAGAACATTCCCACTATTTTTTTTCACATAACTTCACGAGGGAGGGCTGTACATCAGGAGCAAGAGGCTGCAGTACTACTGCTCAGGAAATACCACAAAGCAGAAATATTTACCTACATTGCAGACACTGGTGCTCTGTCCTCATCACAGTAGCTTGGGCTGGAGACCAGGACATGGCACACATTCTCTCTCTTCCCAGTGGTATTAAGGTCAGAAAGCAAAATATAAGCTTGGGAATTTGGCTTTGGAAAGAGGGGTTGAGAGGTAACTTTCGATCTCCTGTCTCCATGCTCTCTGCTTCACTAGCTGAGCACCCAGATCTGCTGTCCTCTGGCTGGAGGAAGGACTCTGCAGACCAGGGGGTTTGTACCACCATGTTATGCCTCAGCTGCAGTGCAAAGTTCTCAGCTTCCAGAGAGAAGTTATTAATGCTGTGACATTTGTCCTGCAGCCATCGATCAGCTATGGTGTGATTTTCTTAGCAATTTCCTGGTCAAGCAATCCCTAGATAATTTAAGAAAACATGACATAGTTGTGCCTCTTCCTGCTGCTTATGTGACATGACTGTTTCATTGGCAAAGATAAAATCAACACCAAAACACAACCACGGTTCTATGCAAGTTTTGGAGTTAAATGTATTTCTGTGATTTCTTTTAATTTCACTAATGTGTCTATAAAGGCAGGTTTTATTCCCCGGATGCTGTATGTTATCTTTCTATCACAGCAGCAGGCCTATATTACAACTGTGCTTTTGGATCTCAATTCATATTTTCAGTCTTACTGAAATTCAGGGCCCCTGGGCAAACTGGGGTTTGGGTTTTTCTGATGGCCATGCCTGTTTCCCTTTTTAGAGAAAGAACAGCTCAAAATCTATGTACAATTTGATCTTCCAGCACATAGGATAGCTTTCTTGACAGTCTCCATGATAGTGGTATTTCGATATTGGATTCTGCTTCTGCTGTAATTTGTAGCCTGGACAACATCAGTCATCCACCAGTCATTTTTATTTATTCTGTATTTTGTTCTTGTTTTACCAGACCTCTTAGCATTTGAAGGAGAAAGAAGGTGAGCTTTCAAACACCAGCCAGTCTTTACCTTTATTATCCACCTTCACATTTCATCTGGTAGTTTTGGTTCTCATCAAGGGAAGAGGTATAATGTATGCACCGCCATATATGAAAAAAGAATCAAAAAGTGTCTGGCAGTGGTAACCTGTAGTCTGAAAATATTTTGGGGGAATTACGTTTGAAGGACTGGACATTTACCTGGGCTGTTTGTAGCAGTGGGCAGAGCTGTGTGGTGGCTAGGAACAGACTGGACAGCCTGCAGAAGCTGTTGGTATTCACACTTGCTGGAAGAGCAAGTGGTATGAGGAACACCAGCCAAAAAGCTGCAGGGTAGATATCCCTGACACAATTACACAGCAAGCTCATAAATCAAACTTATCTCAGAGATCATACAAAGTGTGCTTAGTTCATAGGTTTCAAAATAAATTATTTCAGCTAATTTGTTTTTTTGTTATTTCAAATTAATTTAAGCAAAAGTTTTCATCTGAGGAGCATGCACCGTCAAATGAAAGCAAAATGGTACCTAGGTGGTTCCAGAGGAGATTGAACATTTTCCATTTTATAAAAGTACAGTGCTAAAAATATTTATTTCTTAATACTCTGTGGCCCATAAAGTAACAAACACAACTACAGTATTTCAAAGTTTATTGCTCTGGGTAGGCTCAGATAAAAGGCCATATGTTTCTAGCAGGGTCTCTTCAGACCAATAAATGTAATGTTGCTTTGCTCATTCAGAGCAGAGAGATTCGACTGTATAACCATTTCAGTTTACTACAGAAGCTTTTACTGTAGAAACACACCTTTATCCGTGGGGTACTTGCTTTGTTTCCATAATGCTAATAACATCTTCCTTCTTTCTCAGAGTGTTTAAAGATGATTATTACAGCCGGCTGGCACTGCCTCTGAATGCCAAAGCCTTCTCAGCCTTCTTTAAAATTCTGCATTGGGTATTATTCATTTAGTTTTTAATTATTAGCATTTATATCTGTTTTTATATCTTTTGCATATCACTCAGCTGTTCAAAGGGAGTATTCCCACACTGCCAGTCTGAAGAGCTGCTGTTTGAAGGCACCGGCAGCCCAGGGAACCCTCCCATATGCTGTCTGTGGCCAATCCAAAGAGCTGATGATTGGGTTCTGCCAGTGCACATTAAACTGATATTATTTTGGAGTCACTGTATCTGTGATCTTAAAATAATGAGCTCAAAAAGGTTATTTCAGTGTCTTTCTAACAAATTATGCTTGCTTTGGTCGCTCTGCTCTTTCTTTGTGCTCATATATGCTTTATTTTCCATTACATATTTACCCTTTATGGCCTGATACTCTAATTTCTAAAGAAGCCGAAAGCCGTTGTCATTGCAATGGCTGGGAACCTCCTGCAGAGGCTGCTAGAGAGATAAAGTGCAATTACCAGCATTAGCTGAATACCATAAAAACTGTGTTAGATGACACCTAGAACTTTTTTTCAAATAAATTACTCAGCATTTCCACTACCCCCTGCCCCTGTTTCTTTGTACTTGGAGAAGTCATTTCATCCATAGCTTAAATGGGATGTAACCAATTTTTTTGTGACTTTCTCGTTCCCCCTCAGTTTCAGGGTCAAGATTAAATTCCATGTTTGTAAATTGGCCTTTTGATCTATAACCATGCATTTTTAAATCTCCAAGGGTAATCTCTCTTCCAAGTCTTGATATCCACTGTTCTAGATTATGCTACCTTCTTTTGTTCTCATTTTTACTTGCTTTCTAAAGCATCTGGTCACTTTGTACATGTTCATGCTATGTGTATGGGAGACCTTTAAAACCTACAGAACTATTTCAGTGCATATCTGTAAATGCCTACCAGCTTCATCAAAATACTTAAGACAGACTCTGGTAATTCCACTACTGCAGGAGCAGTTGCAGTGTTAAACTTAATTTGCATTAGACATCAGAGAATCAACTTTCAAGCTGTGGGGAAGGGGGAGAGAGTGTCTTCTAAAAATGAAAGACTATAAAACTGAAGTTTCCACTATATTACAAATCAAACAATCCAATCTTCAGTTAGGTTTCTCTGTCCTCTGTGTTTTTTTAATTATCTATACTTACTTATACTTTCTTGACTTACATTTTTGCCATGAGGTATTCTTGCTGTCTTCTCCCCTATGGATTATTTGATATCTAGGCTTGGCTTACACTGCAGCCTTAATATAATTAAGTAAAAAATGTCAACCAACACAATTTCTTTTGAAACCAATCTGTCTTATTTCCACTGTTCACATACTCCTTAGTTCCTTCCATTTGGCTTCCAGTTTCCTTTAGCCATTGACTCTTCTAGCCCTTGGGTATCTTTCTATCACATTATAATCTGCAGACTAGAAAACCCTTTCCGTGTGATAGATATTTTGTTCTAGATAGGCTATATGACTTGAAAAGTTGACTAGCTTGTCTGATTAACACACGGTAAGTTTCTGCATCGGTGTTAGTTCAGAGGAGTTAATGAACCACAAATGTGCACACCTATATACCAAAAACTCATGTGATCTGAACTTATTCTGCCTTGCCCCACTGATTCTGTCTGCACATTTCCCATCACTCTTCACAATGAAATATATTGAAAACTTAAGTTTATGTGCTTTTAAAATGTTTTTGTCTTCTCTAGTAGAAAAATTTTGACCAGCTACAATTAGTGACCGAACTTGCAGAATAGCATGCTGCCTGTGTTTTCCTTCTTGCTCTTACAGCTTTTTTACCTAATGACAGAGTGTTCTGTGGAACAAAATAGTACTCTGTGATTTCAGAAAATTTTTTTGGTGGGTGTTACTGCCTGTTGCAGTTGCTGTGCCTGCATAATAAACTGCAAAAGCCCCACTGTGTGGGCGTAGCACAGGTCAGCAGAATTAGATTTTCTGTTGATGAAGTTTCACCAGTTTCCTGAATGTAAGTTGAACTCAATTCAAATAGTAAGGCTCTGTTGGCTGTGGGGTTTCTTTTTTAGGATTTTGTTCCCCAAGCACACCTGTAACAGTAGTATATTCATGCAGCCTTGCCCTTTTTATTTACTATGATTTAAGTGGATCTATTTATAAAAAATAAACCTGGCTAGAATAAACAGCAGCCGTGGCCAATCTTCCGTGCATTCCTTTGTACTCACAAAGAAACATCATTAGAAATGCTTGAAACACCAAAACTTAAAGTCTTTGCATTATGTTACAGATATCTCAAGTGGTTTCTTGTTGCTCAGAAAGCTCACAGGGGTGTTGTGTGGACACGATCCACTTACTGGATTGCAGTGAAAGATGCTTGAGTATCTTCACCAATGAAATGGTGTAGAACCCCATTCTTTCTTTCTTGAGCCACCAAGTGTTGTTTTTGTCTTCACAACAGGTAGCTCTTCTGCTTTTTTGTACGTCATCGAGATAATTTTTCAAAAAAAAGATCATAATAATGTCATTATTTCCATTATTACTTTTATCACCCTATGACATTTAAATTTGAAATGCTTTGTAACCTTGAGACAAGTGACACTGTGTAGCATCTTTCAAAGGAGACAAATCAAAAATTAAGTATAATTATTAATTTTGTAAAAATTACTTGAAATGTTGTTTTAATAGTTTTGGATACATGCTTTTTTTTTACGTGGGTGCTTTTAGTGACTGCAATTTTAAAAAGGGAACAAATATTGAAGCGTTTTTTATAAGTCCTTGAAATCTTCAGCAGTTGTGCCAAATCAGCTTATATAGCAAAAAAAATGTACATGTATTGTACTGTATGTTCCCTCTGGTACTTATGGACATTGAGATATAGTAGAGAAGAAGGTGTACTTCAAGTCCATACAGCAATGGTTTCCTGAATGGGAGAAATGGTACCTACAGAATCATATGGTACTCCAAATTTTCCACTCTGATATGTCCAGTTCCATTGTGGACATTGATAGAGAGGAAGATGGGGAAAGACAAATTTACATACCAATCAGGATAGGATATGAAGAATACTGGTATATTGGAGTTTAAGCAAGTATTTGAGTTCAGGATACTCTAACATGAAAAAGTAAGAGATGTGGTACAAAGCTGGTAGCAAGGTAAAAGCCAGCAACATGTAGAAAAAAGAAAATTTATCTCTAAGAGGAATTGTTTCAGAAACGTCATTTACTGTGCCTAGTTAACTTACTAGTGCTTTGAAAATCTGAAACATGTGTGATGCACACCATCAAATAGGGGATTTCTTAAATTACAGTTGTATGCTAATTACTCACTTTAGGCAGTGGTTTGTCTGAAGCAGTAAATGATCCTAGACTTTTTGTCTTAGCAAGAAAAAAATCTTACCACTAAAATGTTGGGGACTGTTAGTCACCAGTGCAGGAATTGCCACTTTTCTAAACCTTGAATAGAAATGAATTCAATAAAAAGAGACATAATGACAGATTTATAAAAGCAACGTTCCTTTACATAATGGATTTTCTATTCTAATGTTTCTTTACTGTAATCCTTTAAAATTATGCAAAAAATTTATTATTTAAGTGATAGTAAAGAATTCATTAAAAGATTAATAGTTCTGGTTTACCAATTCGCTTACCAGGTCACTTAATTATTTAGTTCATTAATTCTGTAAATGTCAGACTTACCATGAACTCTGGTGATTTGCATAAGTAAGGTTATAGTTCTACGAGCAATTGTCATCTAACAACTTCAAACAAGAATCTGGCATTATTTTCACATTTCAAATGAAAGAAAGTGGGTTTGTCTACACACACACACACATATATGAAGATGGGAAAACCACTCTAGCTAATTAATCTATCAGCATTAAGAATGTCTTGGGGGTGGGGGGGATATTTTTTTCCAAGGCATCAAGAAGATAGGCTCCAAATTAGACTATATGAGTGGGACTTCTTTTAGGAGCCACATTTCCCATTAAAAAAAAAATAAATCAGTCGTTGAAGGAAATATGAAGTCTTCTAAAGCTTCATTTATTTATGTATTAAAAAGTATTACTCATTGGAATAGTGAGATGATGGTTCATTGCATTTTTCAAAAGGATCCTAGTACTGAGGTGACATTTCAGCTAAAACAAACATGTACATTAAGCTAATGCAATCCCAACACTAGTACTTACATGTATAGATTTGTACATATACACACACCTATATATGTGCATAAACATGACTAGAGGTACAGAAGAAATACTTGTAAGAACATTGGAATTAGTCTAAGTAGCCATTAGCTGTTATTTAATCTTCAGCAGTAGCCATCAAGGCAAGACACTGTACAGTATGGCATGATGAACCTTCCTTTTGCATAGGTGAAGTTTTCCATTCAGTTGGTAAGCCTGAGTGGAGAACATCAATAGCTGGTCATTATGCACCATGTAAAATAATTTGATGCCCTATGATGCATACAGGCTAAGTAAGGCCATCTTAAATAATTTTTATTGTGGAATGATTTCTTCCATTACAGATTCTATGCGCTGTAAAATAGCATGGGGCTGTAACAGTCACAAGCCAGTGTGTACTCATGTATCTTGCTGCAGTGAATGGTTCAATGTGAAAATGAATCCTTTCTGGCAGGCTAAACTCACGGCCCTCTGTATTAGTGGCATCTGCTCTGGCATGTGAATAACCCTTATTCTTAGTGGGTGCATGCCAAGCAAGTAGAGGTTTCTAGGGGGCAATACATAATCTGTTCAGACCCACTCCCGCAGCCCCCATGAGCGGATCCATTAAGTACAATTAGTCTTGTAATTAAGGGCCACAGTATTAAGCCCTTCAAGCATTTTTTTCTTTTTGACAACACAGAATCAATCTTGTGACAGCTTCCCTGACATACAGTCTTAGATCTTGATAAACAGAGTGTGAGGATTACAGCTAAAATGATGTGAAAGCCAGTAAAGCATGAGGTGCTCTTACACAAATTAGACTCATTCAGATCTGTGGAGTAAATAGGTATAGATAGAAGGAGAATATGTCAGTGTTATGTATACACAAAGGAGGTATAAAGGTGTAAGAATATGAGCTTCAGAGACAAGAATCTTTGGGTTTTTTCACTTAAGACATTTGCATGTCTTGGATATTTCATGCTGGAATATATTGAATCTTTTGCAGTGTCAGTAATTTTGGGAGCAGTAGTGTGAGTTTTTGTATGGTCTTGGGAAACACTCAGTAGGTTGTAGTACAAAGAAAGGTAGAGTGAAGTTTTGTGGATTAATCAGGTACTACATGATTTCCTGGGATCGTCTGTGTGTGTTTGTGGACAGAGAGGTAGGACTGGGCTGATCTCAGTGACTTCAGGACACAAATGGGCCACAAAATTTCTATGTCCTTTAAAAAGTTTTATTATGTTAAAATGGGATCTTTAAAGGGAAATAGTTGAACAGAAAAAATCACTGTAATGCCATCTAATGTGAATCACCACAGAACTGGCTCTGAATAGGACCCAGAATTTATAGACATTCAACAATGTTTGCAGACAAACCAAAGTGATCCTCAAAAAATGGCAGATGTCCTATAATCTGATCCTGTTTTACTTACAGCTAAAAGGTCAGGTTTTTGTCTGGTGGTGCACAATAGTTACTCAAATATTTTTACTAGTTCTGAAACCTTTTGGGTAGAAGAACACAAATGTAACCATACTGAAAAGCATTTAAAAGTGTTCAAACACGGTTACTTATAAAATACTGTAGCCGAAATAGTTTTAAATTTGCTGCCATATTTCATAGTTTAATCACTGATTTTATTGCTTAATTGGGCACTTGTTTAAAAAAAAAAAACAAAACCAAACAACAAAGACATAAGTTTGATGAAGACAAACCCTTGTGACATTATGTTAGTCATATATCCTAGAAATCTGAGGGTTGTATCCAACCTTAAATCATGGCATAACAAATCTGAAGATCCTGTGCAAATTGACCACAACAGCAGACTGTGACATTCACCACAAAATCTTGCTTGAGCTTCTGGTGCTTCAGTTCTTCCTATGTGTTGTACCTGTGTTAGCAAGGACATTCTTTATGTAATCACATGAACAGTAATACAGCTGGTGAATAGGACTGAGTTTGTTAATGTCTGATTTAAAATTAAATCAGCCTTTTCTCAGTTCCTCAATCATCAGTGGAAAAAGTAGGTAGAAAGATGAGCTGACAGCAACCTCCCCCATTTAGGTGAGAGGAAACAAGTTAGGTGGGATTGTTGCCTTACCCTACAAAAGATACTGGCTGATAATCCCGAGATGAGTTTACCAGTGAGTAGTGTCTCCGTTAAATTTTGTGATTTGTATTTTTCCTACATGCTTTGAGCAATGACATGAATACTGCAAACAGAATGGCAGAACACAATGCCAAATCCTCTGCAGCTCAAACTAGTTGCTGTAACGTCCTATTGTTAACAAACATTAATTTTCTGACTTTACAGAGCTTGCACATGCAGAAATCCTCTAAATTTTCTTGATCCCTCGGGCACGTAAGAACAGCAGCATTGTACTTAAATCTGTAACTGTTTGTGGCATATGGCTTTAAGCATGGCAAGGACTGAGGTGATCCTGCACATTCAAGAATAGAAATAGTCCAGATACAGATTTTGCAAGGCAGCCTCCTAGCTGCTTGCAGATGCAGCTGGTTTCAGTTGGAGGCTGCAGCTGAAAATGAAGTGTGGCTGGATGCAGCTTCTAAATACCAGGCCAGAATCCCAGCTGATGTATACTGGCACAGCTCCGCTGAAGTAGTTATGATAGTTTATGCCAGTTAGGCTCCTGCTCAAGAGTTTTTCTGATGTGCTAACTTGGTGCTGTTGGCAGTTGTCTTCATTGCTCTTCTGATTTAGATAAGATAATCCTGATTTCTTAAAAATGCAACATTAGCCTTCCCAATGCAGGGGCTGTTTGTACGTGTGACATTATCAAAGTAAAAAAAGCTGTCAAAACAAAAATGCTACCTCAGTGTAGGAGAAACCTCATGCGGTCATTTTATGTTGAATTATCCAGCTGTGCTGCAAAAACCAGTAGTGTATGGATTAAGTGAACTGTCATTTGTAGGGTGTATATTGAAATACAGTGTATTTTGATGGTGATGGACATCAACATTTCATCAGCTTTGTATTACTGAAAAATTGGAGGATTTCCTAATGATTGTTAACAGCCAATGAGTATATATTCTTCACTACCAACTGGTCAGTAGATTATTATGGAAATATGCTTCCATCTATTTCGGGACTATAGATCAGTTCAAAACTCTGTCTCCTCTGTTACTGTTGTCAGTATTAGGTGTTTCTGATGAACAACTATTCAGGCTTCCTGATTCTAATAGTACTTTTAAATGTGAAGATTTAATAATGCTTGTAAATAATGCAGTACACAAACTTCAACATTACAAACTAAAATTGAGACCATTTACAGTTTTATAAATGTCTGTACGCCAACTGTTTACCTTTTGTTCTATATTGCATAAAACATATCTCCTCAACATGTATTTCAGGTTGTTGTTATAAAAGGATTTTAAAACTTTTTTTACTCTGAAAACTGAAATTTGAAGCAAAAGTATTTGTTCTGAAGAACTGGAAATATCTGACATATTCAATTCTATTTGGAATGATAGAGATACAGCACTACAAAATAATCATAGGATTAGTATTCAGCCCGTGACTATCCAGGCTATTGCTCAGATAAAATGACAAAAACAAATGTAAAAGTTCTATGAAAAAACATCCAAGGCTGTGAAAGTCTAAGTACAGGGGACATATTCTGTAGTATCTATTTCCCATCTTTCTATGGTTTAATCAAATACCATGTTAATAACTCTGATACTGTAAGACCTTTTACTAGCTTGCTCTGATGTTTTTCTGTCAAGGGCTAACTAATAGTTTTAGCTCTCCAAAGAACAACATAACAAAGATAAGGCAAATGCCAGGAAACGTATTCATTAAACAGTCAAGAGAATGCCAAGGACAAGCTCACTGTATAATGTGTTAGGAGAACATCAATATTTGAGAAAAGGAAGATGCTGCTTTGGTATAACATATTTGTGAAAACTGGAATAAGCATGTTTTAAGCAAGGCTTCTCTTTAATTATTGTCTGAGTTTCACATAAAGTCTGCTTCATCAACTGGATAAATATTTGACTGCTGTTCAGTAAATTGCATTAGTTTACTTTAACTGTATGCTCAGCCTTATTCAGGCATCCTACATTAGGCAATGTAGTGTGTAATGCATCTCTGCAGGTGACCAGAGCTATTCTCTGTATGAGGTAAATTAAAACTCATATTTTAAAAATTAAACATTCTTGCACTTCATGATTTCAATATTTAATTATAACCTGTGTCAGGGCCTAATCTCTGACTGAGTCAGGCATGAAATTAATCAAAAACGAGGCAAAAGCTTAGCAGTTCTATTGCACTGTAAAAATAATTTTTTTCAGCAATTCTGTGATTCTTGCAAAAGTTTTATGAGAAAGATGATGGTGAGCATGTAGTTAGGGCAACAGTTAAAAGGCTAGTAAGTAGCCAAAATAATGATGACTTTTGGTAGTTGCCTGGAAAAAAACCTGGCAGAACAGTTTACTCCTGAGATGTAGAGCACTGAGGACGTATTAATGTTACAGACATGGTCAGACAAAGAAAGAAATCTTTTACTCTTTCTAAATCTATTTCAGGAAGAAAACCCAACTACGTTAACAAAGCACAGCTTTGACATTATCATGGAAGTTGCATCAGGCTGCTAATATAGGAGTAGATTATATTATGTGAAGTTAAGTATGCTGCAGCTATAAAGAGTGCAACTATATTTTATTTTGCAAAGTCCTTGTGCAAATTAATTTGCTGTAAATGAACTATTTGTAGTTATATTTTTTGACTGATGGAAAAAGCTGGTGCAGAAGAGCGAGTTTCTTTTTCACTGTGCATAATAACCTTCTCTTTCCTTCCTTTTAATCTGCTCTTTTAAACTCAGCAAGTTCAGCGCCAAACTCGTAGCTGAGAAACAAAGGAAATGGTGAGATGCTGAAAAAGGCTGAAAATAATTCTTGAAATTTCAAAGTTCAAACTTTTTCTGCAAAGTCATGAGATTTTGCTTCAGTTTTACAAGAAAAACAGAGGTTAGGTCGGGTTTGGTTTATTTTGATGAATTTGTGTATTTTTTTGCAGCCTCAGCACTTCCTGAAATGAATCATCCATAAAAACAGGAAGTACAGATGCAGCCAACAATAGTGGAAAAATTCCCAAATGGGCTCCTAAAAGCTGACTGAACTACTTTTGGCTTAACAATATAAAGTATGTAAATATGTTTGAACATGTAGTGTAAACGGTAACTTTCTCCCATCCCGGCACAAAGCTGACTGGCTTCTGAAGGCAGTCAGATAGCAGGAGTGGCAATTATTTTATTTAGCTCAGCTCTGTATTCTGCTCAGACACAGGCTGCCTTTGTGGTTTTAGACTAATCATGTGTAACCTCCTTAGTTTTACCTGTTGTAAAACAGTTCACATTGCTAATGATTTGTCTGAGAATACGGAAGGTGTTTGGCATATGAAAAATTTCTTATTATTGCTGGAAGAAAGATTTGGAAGGCGGTAGCTGAGCACAAACTTAACTGCTGGTTTGTTTATTTGGGAGAAGGAACCATTCTAGCAGGCACATATCTGGAAGTGTCACATTTTAACAAGAAAAAAGTTTTTTGCAGCATTTATTTATAAGCCCACTGCCCAAGATGGCCAAGGGCAAGTCTAGCCCTTGGTGATAGTTCAAGAACCACCAACCTACACCCACTTTGTTCTTTTGTCAAGATTATACCTTAGGCCTGGAATCACGTTGGATCTCATCACTAAGAATATTTTACACCCGTTAAAGTACCTTGGCTAGTTGCAACTAGAAATCTACTTGGCTTCGCCTAGGCAAACTGGTGTTTTCAGGGAAAGCCTCTTTCTCCCCCAGACATACATGGTATGAGATAGCTGGTGTTGGTATTGTGCCACTATCATTGCTTTAAATGCAGGTGGGATCTGCTTTCCCCAAAAATAATGTAAATGCAGACTAAATAACTCCCTCCTGTATTCAAAAGCCAGTCAAATTGTCCTTGGGAAGCCAAATCTTGTGAGGGCTGTGATGACTTACCAGGTGGGACTTACCAGGCCTAACTCTGCCTTGTTGCCTGGCCTTCACTGAACCACACCACCTAATCAGGATTTGCAGTCATTAATATACCTTCTGGTGAATCTACCAATTATTTTAATGCCACGTACTCATCCTTTATAAGTAATTTAACTTTATGATAACATTTCAGAAATATACAGAAATACTGCATGAAAAACAAGCTATGTGATCTAATGCTCTGGTAAAATAAATTATTACAAAGTATATTTGTTTTTAATAATGTTGGACAGCTTCCATTATGTGACATGAATATTACATTTAGTCGTTGAGCTGAATCTGTTAAGAAAGGTTTAGCAGACTTTCTGAGCATATATTTTTATTAGACTAGAGTACAGTATAGAAATTCAGAAGCTTGTTTTTCAGTTAATTTAAGAACATTTTGCTTATGTTAATATACTTTTCTGATTTCCTTCAGGCTTTTTTGGGTTCTTTGAGATCTGGAGTTTCTGTTGTACTTTTGGTTACAGGATAAAATCTGGTTCTTTATAGGTTTCTAATGTGTAGTGAACATAAATGATTTAAAGCAGTTTGGTGGGATTATGTTAGCCAGCATAACTGTTGCTGTCAGTCGAAGCTCCCCAGGATTTCCCCAGAGATGCCTCAGCTGTTGATCAAGCAGAGTCCACACAAACTCTTCAAAATCAGAACCACACATCTCATGCATGCTGCTCCCTTTTCTATGTGGGGAAGAAAGATTTAGACCCAGGTCTCATCTCAGAGAAAAGATATTTCTCCAGCACATTGAACAAAAATTTCAGCTTAGAACGGGCCCAACTTTTAAGTGAACTCAAATAGTTTATTCTTTTTTTAAATAACGAATGTTGTCATTTATCTTTAACTTTTTTAGAGGTGATTTGACATGCTAAAGAGTTATTGCAGCGTATGTGTGGTTGCATTTGGTGAACCTTACACAATTACATTTGATAAAACTTATTTTAACTTTCTTCTGATTTTGAATTATAAAAAATACACTGTACTCTGAATGATAGCTGCTTTGCTTATAAAACAAGATTTATGAAAACAAGGATGTTGTTATACATATAGTTATTGTTACGCAGTAGAAGAAGATAGATGAAAAAGTAACCACTCTCTTTTTCATGCAGTTCAAAAAGGCTTTTCTTAGCAGCCTGAGGGTTATTTGGTGTAACACCCTATTTACTGGGAAACTTCAATAATTTCCCAATATTTTCATTTCTAATAATGGCGTAAAACAACTACAGTTTTAGGAGTTCTATAGCCCTTGCTGCTCTAGAGGTTTTCTAAATATTTTCATTATCTGATAGAAAATGGCTTTCTGCTCAGTATACCATACAAATCTGACCATGAAGTTACTTACTAGGGTAAGTGAAAGGTGTTGGTCTGTGCTTTTATTGCCCTATTTATGGAGTGATTGCTAAACCCAACAGTACCTTATAACCTCATGAATAAATCATGGAATCAGTCACTGTATTTATAAAAATGTCTGATACTTCTTTCCAGTTTCCAGCATTTGAACATCTTTGGGTGACTGAAATATATAATTACTAAGGGGAGAGCAAATAAAGTTATCAGGGCTGGGTTTTGTGGCTCAAAATGCTTGCAAGAAAAGGCTCCCCTGAATTAAGGAACTCTGAATGTCAAAGCTAATTCATCTGTGTTTACACATACATACACACATTCACATTTTCATGCTTCTGGTTAGGAAGGAGTTCATGGTTCTTTTCATATGCAGAGACAGCTTTGCACTGGGAGGCAAAAATCTCACATTTGAAGCTGTGGCACAGTGCTGTGCCTCCTACCTGTCCCTCCCCTTCCTGCACAGTCTTTTGGACCAGAGGACACAAAGCTTACATGCATGAGAAGAGCAGGCAGCTCCTTAGGCAGACTGTTGGAGCAGCAAAGCAGTTCCACCACGGGGCAACGACAGCACTGCTGGCTGCACGCCTGGTCCCACTGCATGCTGGCTGTGCTGCCGTCCCCCAGCTCCATCCCACCCTGTGGCACCAGGGGAAGTGAACCAGCAGGGACGGCAGTACGGCTGCTGCATGGCAATACTGTACTGAGCTCATGCTCCTCTTGCGCCGTTGAATCTTTAACCTGGCTCCGTCTGAGGCTCAAGATAGCAGCGAGATCTTCGTAACACAAACGCAGAATCAGAACCACAGCATATGTGTGGGGAAATCTAATGTTGCTGCCAAGTCCTGAAAGCTTTATCATGCTTCCTTCGACACTTATATTAATATTGCCAGCTATTTCCCATTGCATGGCTGAGTACTGCAAGAAAATGAATACAGCAACAAATCTCGTTAGATGCCATGCAGACATAACGCTGCATTAATATCCCATAGACCCACACACTTGCTCTAAGCTGTGTTTTGTGCCTTTTATTTAAAAATTCCATCATCCCTGTTGATGACTTTACTAATGTGCTCCAGACAACTGTGGCAATGATTCACAATGTCCCAACTCAAAACAAGTTGTCAGTGCTACCTCTTCCTAGAAGGCAGCCCCTGAACACCCAGTGGTCCTGGGGGTCTCACTGAGCCTGGGCTTGCTAGTGAGTCCTGCAGACGGTTGGAAAGTTGCTGTAAGTGGTGTCATCGGTATTTGTCCTTAGGCACTGATCAAATAAACAGTGGATCCTGTGGTGGGTATCACAAAGCTACAACCAAGGCGATTCCTCACAGATTGCATACTTGAGGCAGTGAGAGCCACTACTTCTGCTGGCTCTTTGACACCGAAATATGGGAATGTTGCTCCTGATCTAACTTCTTCAAGCAGCGGGGCCAAAACCCTGTTAACTCTCCTGTGCCTAGTGGTAGTTTAAAATGTTGATTTCTTTTACTGAAAGCAAGTAAAAAAAACTCATAACAGGGACTATGTCTGCATGTTGCTTTTAGTGCAAAAGATTCTAGCTACTTAAGTCTTTGTTGTACTATGTGTGGTACATATTTGGCTGTAAATAGTGCAGTACTGTAAATAAGGAAATGATAAATTAGTTTTCATTTCAATGTAGTAAAAAGTAGGTTTAGATGATTTACCTTGAAGGAAGTGTAAACATTTCCATACAAATTGGGTCAACCTGGGACTCATTTGAAGAGGATATGGGAACATTTATTTCTTTGAATGTTGAAGATATCTAACTTAACAAAATGTAGATTCAGTGCTCCTGACAAGCATAGACTGTTCCTTGGAGATCTTGTGAACAGTTTCTGTGTCTGAACTGCCAAGTCTAAATCCTTATCTATCTCCAGCACTTGCTGCATTGTTTCACTCCTTGTGAAACACTTGCTCCAATCCTATTTTAAATTGTTTTAGGTCTTCTGTACTATTTTATTGTATATTTCAGGTGCCTGAAAGTAAATCACCAGGACACATCTTTTAATATAGGAAAGGCTGGACATATTTATATATATATATATAAAAGTATATAAAATATATATACAAAGTGCTGAAATTAGATACACAGATAGGTAACTGAAACAGATTTTCACATCATGACATTTTTTGTGCACTTCTGGTGTATTTTCAGTCCTTTACAGACCTGAGCTTCTGTCTCTGTAAGTAAAACAGGTAGAAATTCAGTATAAAGTCCACATTTGCCATCTTCCCCCCCTACACTTTAGTATTGAATGTGTACACTCTAATATTAAATCTAATGACTGGTTGTGTTTAGAAGCATTGGCAGCATTCATTCTCCACCTGCTGGTATCTTTTTGGTGACAATTTCTTTGCTATAAGCATTTTTAAATAGTTCCTGACACATGAGAACAGAAAGGACTCAAAATGTAGCCAGTCTAAAATGTATGAAAAGGGACTTGTCCTCATATGTAACATTCACTTATCAAAACATCAGGAATGTACAAAAGGCACTTCTCAAGTAACTATAGTAATATATATAGGTAAAATTATAATTTTCCATGTAAGTGAGGAAAACAAACATACTGGCAGTCTCAAACTTATATCGGATAACTGGAAATCCATTTTCATTTAGATAATTTCATTTACTTTTTAATACTCCATTAATATTTGGAGGGCAGAAGCAGTATGAGGGGCAAATATATTTTTCTCAGGGTTCTTCATTATTACTGTCTTTCATCTCATATAACATACCTGTTGACAAAATGAAAGGATGATTCAGAAACCAAAGATGGTTTATACTGTAATTATCTTAAAAGAAAGAACCATTGGGTGACTATATAAAAAGAATATCAATCTTTGTTATTAAGTTTCTTCTTATGCTAGTATCCACATCATGTGGACTGCCTGCTACTGCTTTTCGTCTGATTGCCACCTATCTCTGCAGTGTCAGTGGAAAGATCCTAAAATGAATGAACTTAGGGGCTAAACAAGTCTGCCTCCAGTTCAGATTTAAGGCATACTGGCAAGGTAATGTTGGTGAACTACCAGAGGCAAATAGACAGTATGTCTGTCATATGAGGAAAAAAAACATAGAAGATCTGAGTTTCAGAGCAGCATTTGGGGCGATATTTGGACACTTAGGCATAGGATTGCAGTCCTTTGAAGGGAATTTTTTTGCTTTGGAAATACAGATCCATGATCAGGTTATCTTACCTGCAGTGAGTCTGAGCTATTCTTCTCTGAGTGTGGATATAGAGCTATGTGATTGCATAAAGCTTTTAGGATACCCCAAGACCTCTCAACCTTTCTAATGTTACCAGACATTTGAAATGATTTGGATGAAGTAGGATGAATCCTGTCCAAGCAAAACTTATAGTAGAAATATCATCCAGAACAGGGAAACTCAGACTTATTAAAGTTGTTGTTTTTCCTTCAGAATATTTCCAGTCAGGTACTCTGGAGAGAAAAAACATTATCTGAAATATTAAGTTTGTGGGTAACTGGTATTGTTTCAAACTTGTATTATTTTAAAAATCAAATAACTCTCCATACAAAGTTAATGTGTTGCCTGTATTTTGAAATCCTCTGTATCAGCCATAATTGAAAATTTGTTTTCTCTGAGTTTAACTTTTTTGTCTCATATTTATGGTGAACAGCAAGCCAAAAGTGTAGTTATTTTCCTAATATGTCTTGTCACTCTGGCCTGCTCTCAAAATGTATAATTCACATTCATTTTAAACAGCAAAAATTAAAGAAATATGCATTCATGTGACTGAAAGAACATCAAAACTTCCATTACCCATGACTTCTGGGAGAGATGGCACTCTATAAAACAAAGTTACTATGATGTGATGTGGTACGTCATTTCACATACTGAGAACGTTCAATGAATAGCTTCATAGAGGAGTATTTTTACATCTCTTTAGATATGTCCTCTTGCAATGAATTTTGATTAATATTTCTGTGGTGACTACAACAATCAAGTCTGAAAAAAAAGGTTCTAAGGAAAATCCTGTGATGTATGTTTAACTATGTTAATGCAGTTCCACTGCAATACATGCAAAGAATCAGGCTGAAAAATGTAAGCTGGCACGAAATAGTATTTAGAGTGTGCAGCAGTCAATCATATTTGCTTCGATTTAACTTATATATTGGCCCATATTTATTTGACAATCTCTGTGAGTAACTTGCTTGTCATATGCAAGTGGCGTCTGGGTTAGAGCAATGGCCTGCTGCTGGACCAGGTGACGGCGGGGGTTGGTGTTGAAGCTGGAGCTGGTGGGTGCTGCCGCCCCTCAGCACCGCAGTGCTTGTGCACGCGACGCCGGCTGCTCGCCTACCATGGCAGCGGCTGCCTGCCTTTGCTGCGTCACTGCTGGCAGTGTGTCACGCCTTTTATTTTTCTCTAACAAGTCAGCAAAGACAGGTTTACAGACTGGACAAAACCCAGCTCTACACATAAGACATATAAAGCAGAATTAGGCAGTTTCGTCAGTGACCTCTAATTGGCTTAGTTTATCAGCCAAATAGTAAGCAAGTAATGTGCAGTGGGCAACGTTTTGCTGTTGGCTTTGGTTTTAGCTTTTTAATATATACTGGCATGAAGCACGCTAGAAGACCTTACGGGCTGCCAGACTGGGAATTACTGATCTAATGGTTATAACAGAGATTTCAGAAACAGGACATCTGGTGCTTCTTCCTACTATTTTCACTGGCTTTCTGTATGACCTTAAGTAGATCATTTCCCTTCTCTCTGTCTTAATTAACTCACCATCTATATTACAAAGATATTAATTCCTACCCATCTTGGCCTAAATATCAATTATTATTGTGCTGTGGCTTCATATGATTGTGCATTTAATAAGTAAGGGATAGTTCACAAATAAAATTATTTGAATGCCTTTCTTTTGTTTTGTGCTATGTCAGTTAGATGCTCTCTTCAAATCTGAACATAGCTGATTGTCTCCTATATCTTAAATGATTCTTCTGTCTGACTTAATCAAAAAGAGTTGTTTCAATGATGATTAGAACTCCTTCATTTGTCTCTAATAGGACCATTTTTAAGATTGGAAAAGCTGTTAGTCCCTCTTCCGTGCAATCAAACAACCTTTATCTGCCTTTTGGTATCACAAGTAGCAGTTTTCTTTATGCCCAGAATGCATCCAGTCTCTTTTGGTAAAACAAAGGAAATTTTATCCTTTTCCTCCATTTTCTCTGCTTCATTTTCACTGAATGAATGGGTGGGATATGCCCTTGCTCTCACAGAATGGGATGTTATAATGCCTGAACTTTATCCCTGGTATTTCCAGGTGATTGGATCATTTCTTCCGTTCTAGTAAAATTGGACAGTGTGCTCAGGTTTTCATAAAACTATGATATCGACTGGCAAATAAACCACAGGATGCTTTCCCCCCTCCTCCATTTCAAAGTGACAAGATCATCAGAAACTCAGTAAAAAGACTTTGCAAGGGGGTTAAGAACATTTTTCAGACTGTTTCTTCAGGAACATAAAAGTAACACCCATTTTTTTCATTTGGCTGTGGGTGGCCAATTATGAAGACTTGTCTTTGGATGAAAGAAATAGGGAGAGTGGGGCACCTGCCTACTTGAATGCACTTCATACAGAAATATTTTGCACTATATGGATCCTCAGCCCAGCTAGCTGTTCACTAGCTGTGCAAGTACCTAAGTTTCAGACAGTGAGCAGGGTGCAGTGCTGATGCTCCTGAGTCCAGACACTTACCACCTGCTAAATACCCACAAAATTCTCTAGCTTGAGTCCAAGACACAGGTTCAAACTTCAGAAGTGTTCTCAGACCTTACAGGAATTGGACACTGTAACAGAAAATAGCTGGAAAAAGACATTGGCTTGGCATGTGTCTCAATATATAGGGCAGCACCTCCTTAAGATGCTGCAATTAGTGTAATTTGAAACAGGAATCTGAAGCCAAATCCTCCACATCTAATGTGCGAACATCCTAATCGCCAGGCTTCTCGAAAAGGAGGTAAAGCTTCCTCAATATTTCCTGTTAAGGCTATTAAATGTTGTATTATATAACTAAATGTGAATTTCGAGAAAGGTTAAGGGGGGAGGAAGCTAGGTCATTCTCCTGGGACACAAGAAACTTATATTCACGTACCTGTTCCAAAGAATGCCTAATTATTTGTATGGAATGTGGGTCACTTAGTAGAGAGGCTAAGTTTCACCTAATAACTGTCAGATAAACATACCAAAAGTCGGAAGACTGAACAGGAGAGAAATACATTGCTGTTGTCACTTCAGTCCCTGTGATATTGCATCTGTTTGTTCAGTAGGTAATTTCCTTTTGATAAAATAAATGGTGAAAAATAAGTCTTTTCATATTGCCCATTTAAGCTAGAAATGATTTTTCCCCACCCCCTTTTTGAAACACAGTAGAATGTCATCATGGTATTGCATAGAGGGGCAGCAGGAGCTGTAACTGGTAAACTAATTTCATTCTTCTAATTTAGATTTAGTTGCAACCCCTTATTGTGGAACCGGCTCTCCCAGTGAGTAATCAGGGAAAGATGGTTTACCTTTGAGTTTATACCAGTATGGCTTAGGCTGAGTAAATGCTAGGTGTGCAGAGTATCATCTAATTGTCTAGTTTTCCCTACAGGGGTCTATCCCTGTTAGGCAAACGCTGTGCCAGCCCAGCAATGGCTTGAACCTAACCTGGGTAATAAGTGCACATGAAATTTAGTAGCTCAGCAGAACCCAAAGCTTTTGACAATCAAATGGTTAACCCTTTCACAGATCTGTTTCTTGGGAATTGAATAAATGAGGGTATTGTAATGTAAAGAACATTTGTTGGCTGAAGGCCACCATGAGGGAGATTAGTGGGGGGTATTAAAGATGAAATTATAAAGTCTCAGTGAAAGAGATTCAGTTGAATTCAATGATAAATGACAGTGAAAGGAAGAGAGGGATATTTCTGAGATGAGCTGTATTTCCCTAAAGAAAAATACTTGTGAGATCAGATTTTTAAAGAAGGAGTATTCTTTTTTTATTATTGAAAAGGTTAGATTATATCATTTTTGAGAGCTCTGTTCTACTGAATGTAATAAAAATTGACATGAAGTGTTTTAAGTTTGTTGATAATTCCATACTATTCTGACCCACTTTATCTGAATATCTTAAAATTCAATTTCACTTGTAGAAGGTATTCTCATATTATCCTGCTATATAGGCTACAAAAGGCTGGTAAATCCATAGATGTTCACGACCACTCATGCAGAAATGAAATATTTAACTACAAGGGTATCTTGTATTTCAGAAGTTATTTGCTGACACTTCATTCTCTGATCCTTGTAGTCCATACAAAATGATTTGCACATAGGAAATATAAGTAAATGCTTTACAAATTGACTTTTTGAATATTTTGTTACTACTGCTAATAGATTTTATTAAGTGCTTTCTGCTCAGAAATGTTTCAAATGTTGTGGTTTTTTATAATTTAAAAGCACATTGCATGCATTAATCCTCTTAAAGGATTCCTCATTTTTTCTGAACAAAAACAATAAGAGGATAGGGGTGTACATTCTCATAACAAGACATATGAAAACTGATGTGTATTAATTATGCTTATTAATTTAACTTTTGTTAAAAGGAAGATTAATTATAATGCTTTTAATATAGGAAAAAATCCTTCCATATTTTACCTAAGTCTAAACAGGTAGAAGTCACTGATTTTTTCCTTAGTTTGAGTGGTTATTAATACAGAAATCTAACTAATCTTCCTCCTTTAACATTTAGAACAAATTACAGTGCACATTTCATCGAGTAAAAACGCAGCCTCATGTCATTCTAAATCACATTAAGAATCAGTTGAAGTTGGGGAGGTGGATGTCGAACTGTCAGATTTTAGAAAGAGTGGAAAAACTTGAGATCAGATTTTCAGCCTACAAATTCAGATGGAAGAATTTAATCAGCCACTTTCCGTGTGCTTCACTGACTATCAGAAGTTCTGTCTGTCACATACAGATGTGGATGGGAATGTCTGATGTGTGTTTCCCAGCTCTACCTAATTGGATAACTACAGAACTGGTATTAGAATAGACAGTTAGTAGTCAGACCTGTAAACTGGACAACAGCCAAATTTGGAATGGGAAGCTCTATATTTTCAGTGTACCTTCTATGTCAATGAACTGGTAAAAAATACTAGCACTGAATCAGCCTTTTGATATTGGATTTTAGGATACAGTTTCTATTACAGAAAATAGGTTCCTGTTGTTTGTTTGAAAGCACAACTCTTCAATTGCCATGTGGATTAAATAGCCCTTACTTTATTTCATGTACCCTGGAACGGAAGAATAGAACGGCCCTTAGCAAATACTAAGAAATCCCTTTGAACCACCTCACCCCCAAAATTTCCTTTCTTAGTTACATGCTCTGGTAACCTTTAGGGAATCCCAAAGTGTAACTAGCCACTGTCATGGATGAAAATGAGAACGTTATAAATTTTACCACTGTAAAACACTTTCTGAGCCTGCCTCTTGTGCTATGCAAAGGCTATTACCCCATCCTACTCAGCAAATAGACTGTCCTTTATTATGTGTGCAATAGCATTAGCATCACGGTGTTCATTTTCTTGCTGTTCCCCACTACAGGACATGTAGAAAAAAGATTCATGATTGGAGCAGACACTGTTCAGTAGGATTCGAGCATTGACAGAGCAGGTTGAATAGTAACATACGTTTCAAACATTATATTGTAAAATTCCTGTAACACATCTGGTCACTGCTGTTGCTAGAAGTCATAGCCTGACTCCACTGGGCACAACGTTTTGCCTCAGTTCAGTTACTTGCATTTAAATACAGCCTAGACAGAATGGAAAGGCAATGAGATTTTTGAATAATTTGCTGGAGGGCTTAAAATACCTTAGTAGAACAAGATGACTATCTAAAAAAAAAATTCTCCTGGGTGGCACATTCATGGCTTCATGACTAATTTGAGATGGCATAATTTTAGACATACTAAGAAATCCTATGACGAAAACAGAGCTGCTGCATTCTAAGATTTCAACCTACTGTCGTAATGGGAGGGTATAAAGACTCTAGAAAGGGCACAATACTTGTCAATTAAATTAAAAGTGCCAGGATAGTTGTCCATGTTGTTGAGTTCCTGAGTTCCTGAAGTGGCAATGCATCTTGTTTTGTTTCAGATGTTACCAAAATCCATACTTTCATCAACTCAGCTATGGAATGTTTCAGAGTCTCTATGGGGAGATAAGCTTTAAAGCAAATTGTTAAGCAAAGCAGGAGATTAATTGGTTTCTGGTTTCTGGTTCGTTTTGGGTAGAATTTAAAGTTTCGGGTTATGCAACCTTAAACAGTTTGAAAACAAATCAATTGTGAGGATTTTATCTCTCTGTGAGATGCAGTGCCAAAACTGCAATTAGAAGGATGTTTAAAACAAAGTTTATTCAAATGAGCAGAGGATCTGGTACTTGGTGTTCTCCAAAGTAGTTCTTCAAACTGGCTTGTTGCCTTGGTCTGAAATAGTCCAAACAGACCAGTTTACAGGAAATACAGGAAGACCAGATCTTTTTTAGGTTCTCAGGAAGGCAAATTATCATGTGGAACAGCACTTTAAGCTACGATAGAAAACTGGTAGAATATTTTTGGTGTGGGTTTTTTTTTTTTTTCTTATTTTTTTCTAGTATCACTCATGGACTTCCTTATACCTGTCTTAGAGGAAGCACCTAAATAATTTTTCTTTTGAGATCAAAACAAAAAAAGATAAAGAGATGTGTAAGTTAGGTGACACCCTCAAGTTAATATATTTAAAATTAATTTATGAAGGGGCGAGGGAGTAAGGGGGTTGTAGGCCCTTTCCCCACATTTAGTGCTCTTAGTGACATGTACAGTGGCATGGCTGCTTTGCTGTGATGTCCCAGTGTGTCCCCTCTATGTACATGCTCCTCCTTGTCAAGCACACTCTGCCTGCATCTTGACTATATTCACACTTTACTAGTTGTAAAACTAAATGAACAAAGAATGAGGCCTTTTAGGAATTTCCTGGAAATCCAAAGTGTTCCAGATTCTTAACTGTAATATCATTTGAAAGTAGGGTGTGCCTTATTAAACTACTGATACTACAGGCTGTGTCTGAAAACTTGACACTGAGGCCTTCCAAGATGCACCTATATTTATACTGCATAATTATAATAATGATTTAAAATAATATTCAGCTGCATTGAAATACTCTGGCAAACAAACCCCGGATTTCTGTTGGATTATTACTGTTGTTCTAGGGGCAAAATGGGTTGAATGTATTCTTTTACTGTCTTACCAACCACCAGGACATGGCAATGCCAGATGGTTGGGGTTTATAGCCAGCACTTTATGTACATTAAAAAATATTTAATGACACTCTAATCATGCTCAAGAATAGTCTGGGTTTAGAAATAATGTCTCAGCTACCAATCACCTGCAAACAATGAATAACCCCTGAGAAAGTGTGCCAGAAAAAACAAGAGATTGTGTATACCTTCCTGGAATTATGAACAGATTTCTGACTTGATGGAAATTCAAGTAATATTGAAAGTTGTGGAAAGGAAAGGTGTAGAAGGGTCATATATATAATAACCCAGAAACACAGCTATATTATTAGGACAGAAATGTTTCAGTTTAGCATGACAAGAAGTGTGAAGAAATAGAGTTGAAGTGTAGCTAGATATGGAGATAGTGTCTCATTGAAATTTTTCACCTCATGTCTGGAAAGGTCTTTAGAAAGTTTAAATAAGAAGAAAATTACACAAATATTATAGTACTTGAGTCACGCCAGATTTGAAGATGACATTTTCTTGTCTTCTGAAAGTGTTAGAGATCTTGAAATTATAAGTAAAGAACTGAGTGCAGAAAAATAAAGACAGTAGAGTAAGAATAAGTAAGTGGGGTGTAAAAAGTTAGGCAAAGTCAGTTATTTTTTTAAAGTTATTTGTGTACAACCTGTTTACACTCAAATAGAGAGAGCTCATCAATCATTAAAATTGCTTCATGCTTCCCAAAGTAAGAGCCTGTTTTCTTTACTTGTAATTTTGCCAAGCCTGAAACATCTGTTCTAAAATTTCTCATACAGACTGAATTTTTGGAAAATTTCAATCCCAATAGATAAGTTTCTTCCAAGAACAAGATTAGACTGAAAAATGTGATGACTTATCCAGCACCACAATGGAAAATTGAAAGAGATGAACTAAGCCTGAACCTTAGAAATTGTAGCATAGTATCTCAGTCACAAGGTAGCTCTTCTTTACAAATCAACATTTCACGTATGCTTCGTAATTCACCATGATTTACTAAAAATCTGTGTCTCTGGAAAGAAGCACTTGCCAAAGTTATTTTTTTATATTAACCCTTCCACACTTTAAACATGATAGTCATGTAAAATTGCAAGAGCTATGGTATCTCTTGGCTGCAATATGTTGCTAGCTATTGGGATGTGATAATGTGGAAGCTAGAAAGGACAGAATTGATCTTGAAGATTTTTTTCTTCAGGTATAGCTCATTATTATTAATTACCATAAATAATACAAATGTATTTTTAATTGTACAGTGTTGGAAAAACAGAAACTGTGTCAGAACATGGTAGAGTTGCAGAATTACTATCGGGGAAGGTTTTATTTTTCTCAAATGAAAGTTATGCCAAAAGATTTCAGTTCAGTTGTCAAAAGAGCCATCTAGAGTTCATTGTTAATAGAACTGGAGAGGATTCTTATGTAAAAACGGGATTTAGCCCCCTCTATTAGGAGGAAACCTGGATCATGAGGCCAGCTTCACATTTTGGGCCCATTTCCATAAAATTCAGAGGGATTTAGTTCAACATACACTGTTTAAGATGCATGTAATTCAGATAGACTTCTGTAGAGAATCTTCAGTGCATTCATCCTTCCACAAAGAGGTTCTCCATAAAAGCTCTTTCTTTCAAGCCTGATAGTTCCTGCACATGAATAACTTTCACCATAGGAACTCACTGAGGCAGCAAACCCTGATCTTAGTGTCTTTTCAGAAATAACAGGCTCTTGGAACAATATTCTCTCAGCTCCCTTCAGAAGCAATTAACTGCTTCAAGTACACCTGGAGCTTATTAAGTCTGGGAGAGGCCTTAAAGCTACAGTTCACATTTCACTTCAGTCTGGTAAGAAATCAAATAAAAGGGTGATTTTAAGAAGTCAGGTAATGCTTATTCCATATTTCTGGCAAGCAAAATATTCTATAGAAGGTGCTTGCTTCCTTTGGCAAAAGAAACCCTATTTCCAGCCTAGGAAGCTTCATATCGTATGAATATTTCATTTCCCTTCACTTTAATGGGAGAAAATGTACAGTAGGACATTTTAAAGGCTTTTCTCAGTTTCCAGCTGTGTGATCTATACAGCCACATAAAGATCTATGGCATCTGCTAAGACTGTCTGCTTTCAGAGGTGACATAGGTGTAGCTATGGTCACCGGCTTGTCAGGACTCTGAGATGCCTGATTACGGGACCACAGTATCAAGCTATTAAGTGATAATGATACTTGATGATATACATTAATTTAAACCACCAAATTAATGACAGTGTGTCTCTCTAAATATTCCCCTTTTGGCTTTGAGTCTATTCTCAGCACAAGGATGATTTGGAGAAAAATGTAATAAAATTATTTAGTAACCTCTGTTTGGAAAGTGCATGTACATTCTCTGCTGAAATTTGTGTTTCTCAGACCATAACAATTCACAAAGGGTGGCATTACCTGGATGTGAATTTTCCCTTCTCTGAGCAAGTGAATAAAACCAGAAAATTGTTTGGAGAAATGAAAAGCAATTAAAGAACATCTAGGGCTCTACCTTTCCTTTAAAACTAGGATAAGGTTTTGGGATGGTCCAAAGTCTGGATGGTCAAGCAGGACAAGAACTGGCAGGAGTAAGCACATCTGAGTATCTGGTATCAAACAGATGGATTTCATATGCTGATCACACCAGTGACGCCCCTGTCATGTTTGGTCATGCTTTAGGTAAAATCACAAAGTTGTGGATGAGATAGCCCTGAAATAAACCTTTTGCTCTGGTAAAACTGCATGGATCTGAGACAGCTAGAATCAATCTAATTGGGATCTACCAGAAAGAGTAAAATACTGATTTCTAATAGTAAAGAGCCAAGACTTAAATGTAAGCATAATGCACTTCATAATGAATGAGCCAAATCAATGTGGTTAGCTTTATTAGCTAATGGAGGCTAGAGACAGCAGATCAACGTCTTCCTGGAAGATGGACGAGAACTGACCTGCATTTCACTCTTGTTCCATAGCTTGCCTTGCAACTGGCAAGGAGCGTTTATACCTGTTCAAAGACTAGTGATTTTTTGTTGGTGGTCTAAAGGCTCCACATAAGGTCCAGATGATGTTCTGTGAAGTGGAAAATAATGCATGATCAAGGAGCTAAGGACATACAGATATGTGTGAAATTTGGGTAGATAGTCTTTCATATGGCATTCCCTAATATGTGAATACTGTCTGAAACACTGGCTACTTAACTTTAATGTTCTTTGAACATATTTTAAATAGACACAATATAAATGCTATTCCCTTCAATTGGCACTTCTCCTGGGACTTGCATGCCTTAGAGCATTTTTAATAACTTACAGACATTATATGAACGTAATGGAAAACTGGCTATTGTTCTTCCACTGGCCAAGAAGCATTTACCTTCGTAAGAGTACCAGGATGCCTTGTGACTCTTTCTCTCCAAAAAGCAGCTTCAGCAGGAGCAGAGCAGAAAGAATGATTACGCTGACCGTGGCATTGTTTTAATCCTAAGTAATCCGTCAGACTGGGCAAAGACAAAGGGACAGCTCATAATATACACATACACAGAGACTAAATGAAAATACCCACCTAGTTCAGAGTGAGACCTGTTTTTATTATCAGTAACTCTTTCAAGGTTGGCAAGGGATCACTCTATATGATTTCAGCATGCTTAGGAGAAAACACGGAGTCAGTCTGGGAGCATTGGTGAGAGTGAGGACACGGGTCTCAGAGAAAGCAATGGTAAAGTTGGGAGGTTATTTTCAGAGCATGACTGGTAGCTTGAAGAGTAGCATCAGACTTGCATTTGAATGTTTTCTGTTCTCATCCGTTTATCTGGTGTTTTCATAAGTAGCTGAGCACTGCCATAATGAAACTGTCCTGGAAGTAGTGCTGCACTGATTCTTCAATTTACATCTTCTCAATATATATTGCATCAAAAATTTAGAAAGGATTTTTTTAGTTAGCTTTTTTTTCAGGATTTTTTTATTGGTGGTGGTGGGTGTTGATTGTATTGATCTTCATCACTGATTTTTCTTATTTCAATTGAATCAGTTGTGGCATTAATGATGGGTAACAGTCTAAAGGTTTTTTGTTTGGCTGTGTAGCACAGCACTCATTATAATTAGGTAAATTAAACCAAGGTAATAATAAGAAGTAAATAAAAATACATAATAATTTCATATGGATTTTGCTTTTTATTTGTTCGGTAGATAATTTTTGAGACTCACTGTAGTGTTTTAAAAGTTCATTTTTATAAAGTAACAGGAAAAAAGTATAAAACTTAGAAGTAGGATTGGAAAAGGGAAGTTATATAGGAAAAAGAATGCTATGTGAATAGCACAAGAGAAATAAGAGAAAGTAGAAGAAAAATATTTTAGAGGTCTGCAAATTAATTTCACTATGGCTTTGTGAAAAGTATATATTTTTGTGGGATTCCATATTCTACAACTGAGACAGAAAGTGAGAGCCTACATATTGGACAATTAACTTTATAAATTGTATATATTTGTGTTCATAACTTTGAAATGAACTTTTCCTTTTGCAAGTGTTCAACTATAGTAATTCCTAGAAAGAAGTTATGAAAGAACTTTATATTAAAGAAAACCAATAAGTTTACATTTTCCATATAGTATGTTTCCTTCTCTTCACATTAGGTTTGCTGGAGTCCTCCCCTGCTCCCTCAGACTGGTTTATTTCTGTTTTTTAAAGAGACTTTAGCAGAAGAGAGGAAAACAGTTTAGATCCAGTCTCTGTGAAAGCAGTTTCAGTCAGTAAGAAGTTATCTTCTTTTAGCTTGCGGTTTTATACTTATGCCAGGAAGGAAAAAGATGTGGTGTTAGGCTTTGAAGATTACTGCTTTCATTCTGTCTGCTTCATGCAATGTTTTGTAGCTATCTTGAAAAAATCATATACAAAATAAAATTGTTTTAGCACTTATTTCGGGTGTTCATTTTATATCTAAGAATGTCTAGCAGACACCTGTTCAGTACCTATGGATTTTTCACCAGTCTTCAGCTTTAATGCTCCTGGACAATGCTCTCCAGATAAGTCTTCAGGCCTTGCTTCTACAATTAGATCCACTTTGGTGAAATCATGTTCATTCACTTCAGATAACTTGCAGGTAACTAATGTTTTCAGGTCAAAATTTAGATCTTCAAAGCCATAGCTCTACTGCTGTTGTATGTGTCCAAGGTGCTGCCTATAAAGCACTTGACATACATTTCTGGATATCCTAAGCACAGCCCTGGTGGTGCCAATCAAGCCAATGGTTAAATACTTGAAGA
>VZTL01027789.1:0-14050 GCA_013400535.1 Scopus umbretta | reverse complement strand
GCACATGCTGCTCTGTCGCTGGGCATCGCTCCTGGGCTGGGGCTGAGGCCCCGCGGGCAGAGAACGGAGGGACCACCGCCTCCCCGGGACGGAGCAGCGCGGGGCCCCATGGCCACGCTGGTGCTGCTGTAGGGGCCAGCACCCTGCCTGCGGTATGGAGCACCCACTGCCTTTTCCAGCTGGGCTCCAGCACCAGCAGCCCGGTCCTTTGCCTGCCCACGGTGGGCATTTGGTAGTGCCCGGCGGGACACAGACCCCCCTGCACCCGGGGGAGGCTTTGCCGGGCTCCCCCCGACCGCAACAGGCTGCCACACCCCAGCTCGCCCCATGCTCGATGCCTGCAGCCTCTCGGGCCGCGTTGCCTTGCTATCCAGGAGAAAACCATGCCCTTTCAATCCGGCTGGCTTGTGCCAGCTTCAGCCATCCCTGTTGCTGGGCGCACAGGAGCGGGCAGCCGCGTTGCACCGGCAGCATGCTGCTCTCGGGGAAGCAGCCACCCCTCTCCCGATCCATTCTGTCTGGCTCTGCAAACCCATGCCTCCTTCTGCCGGTCCTGACCGAGCCCGCTCGGCGTTCCCGACTGCCACCCCACCAGGACGGTAACTCCCTCCCGAGCTGCAGTGCTCCCACACCGCTGGACTCTCCTCGCCAGCCCAGGCATCCCACCAGCTCTGCCACCTCTCTGGGTCACCAGGCACGCTTGGAGGTGCAGCACTCAGGGCCGACACTGTTTTGCTCACCTGTGTGCCTTTCTGGTCAGTCCAGAGCACGAGCGACAGACTCGCAGCTCGCCCTCCCAGACGGCAGCGGGCACCGTGAGCCCCACCGAGACCTGCAGCTTGGGCTCACCCCCTGCCCCAGGACTGGCCTGCCCTCGCCCCTGCCCTACCTCCGTGGTTCTCAATTAGAACAGCCATGGAGATGTGCCACAGGCATCCCAGGAAGGCAGCTGGAGGAGTTCTGCCCTTCTGAACTGAAACGCCGAGTGCCCAGCCACGCTAACGCATGATATGAATACAAGCGGATTGCAGCAAGATCTTCCTTCTCCCTGGTAAGCCATTAACCTTTTCAAATGACAGCCCTGCAAACTAAATGACTGAACGATTCCCAGGGTCAGCGCGAATCTACATTTTCAAAACCTGACATCAACAAGTAAAAGTTGTGACTGAATCCCGGTCTCTCCGAGAGGAAGATTAAACGCCTGTGACACATCATCTGCAATCAGAGTGCTCCATTTCCCAAAGTATCCATCACAGATTGATAACATCCACGCAAAAAGTTAAGTGCAATTATGTCTGTCACTGTAAAACACACTTCAGCAGCACTGACTGACATCTTGCTTGCAGCTGACAAATTGTGAGAGGGCTGTTTGAATGACGGTGGTAGAGACTCCTGCAGCACCTCGGGAAGGGATGCGAAATGCAATCCCGAACCACAGAAGCCGCACAGGCTCACAAAGCACCGCGGCCGTGATGGGAGCCATTGCATAGGCAGCCGCGAGGCAAAATGGTTTGAGATTGGCTCTGCGTGCATTCACAGAAGTCAGGGACTTGCTCCCAAAAGGCTGGAACTGGACTCACGAGGAAGAGAATGTCACACACAAATCCTGCTCTAGTCTACTCCAACTGAGCTTGAGGCACGGAGGGGCTGAGCCCCAAGACACCGCTCCAATGCTCGTGACGTACTTTTCTCCAAGTCCCCACCCCATGCACCGGCAATCGCCTATCCACAGGCTGGGCGAAGCAGAAGTATGCACAGGGCCAGGTGAGTTACCTGTTACTAGCACCAGTTTTGGGGGAGAATTACCTTCTTGTTCCCCAAAGCGATGTCACCCTGCAGCGCCGGAGAGCGCAGGCCTTGAACACAGAGCAGAGGTACTGCGGAAAGTTACATTAAACTCCCACTATTGATTCAAGTCAACAAAAATAGTTCTTTAGTAGCAGCCTTCTAGAATGGGAAACTGCAAGCGCATTTCTCCAGGCTGCCATTAGTGCCAAGAAGCTGTCGCAGAATTTGGAGAGAAAAGACAGTAAAGCAGCTTGATGCCTTGCACAATGGCACGGTTGTGCTCCACAGCACAGCATGCCATCCTCACTGGGATGGCGAGCGCTGCCGTTAGAGACCATTAAGCCAGATGCCTGCAGTAGGAAACACCAAGGAGAAGAAATGGCTGAAAAGTAACATATGCAGTCCAGCACAAATATCAAACAAAGCCTCCCCTTGTGCAGTTCTGACTGCGAGCTGTAACCCCGCGACCACAAGCAGCGGAAGCAGCATTGCTGACGTGCAGCAAGCTGCGGAGGTCAAACCTCTGACACGTGACAAAACTCTGATGTGCCGCCATCCGCTGCCATCGGTAACTTACACTGTGGATCAGAGGAGGAAGCATGGCTGATGCAGAAATAAGCATCTCCCAGAGTAAAAAGTCCTTCCCTTTAGGAAGGTTTTGCTGTGCAGAAGCTCACTGGTGTGGTTTTACTGGTTTAGTTTATAGCCAGTGTTAGCAGTTGTTCTGAAGCACCCAAGCATACCCTCTTGATTTAAAATTATTGTATAATGCTAGACAGCAACTGAAAGGAATAGTTTAAATATCTGACCAGCCTAATGGCAGAATCTCCACAGTGCTCTCTGTTCGGCACTGCTCACCGTTTTCTCTTAACATGCAAGGCAGCATCAGAATAACTCGCTGCTGTTCCTGTCAGGATATATCCACGGGGAATAAAACAGCAAACTGGCTACCAGTGTAATCCCCTCTCTCTAAGGTGATGTAAAAATAAGAGGTTACTTGTGACTACAATCTTCCACAAATATTAGGTGTTGAGTAACTTACTGCATTGCTGATAAAGTATTAGAAAAGGCTTTCAAGTAGTATGTGTTCCCTGTAATAATGAAATATTTGCAGGATGCACCTTTATATACATTTCTATTTCTTAAAAAATATATTGGATAATAAATAATCAGAGTAAAAAAAACAGACATGAAAGATGCTTTGAATGATCAGGCTGGTGGTGTAAAAGTTACCTGTAAATCACACACAGGGCATGAGAGTGGAGCTGGCTACAGACAGGTGGTTTTTACTAGGAGGCATTAATGTAACGTTCAATTATTCCACTGCACACTGGCTGTTTTAACTCAGCCAAATTAGAATACATTTTATATTGACTATTTTGACATTTGCTTTATTTGGCAAGTAAAACAAAACTGATCCAATTTCCTTGCAGCCATTGTAAACCATAAACTGTACAACAAGAGGTTATAAAATATATAAGCCTTGTAAACACTTATTTTCAGACTGTCGCTGATGCTCTGAGCTCTAATTTTGGCCCTGTTCCCAATAGCTCTGACGTTGCTCTGCAGCCTTCCCTGCTCGGCCATAAAGTGACCCTTCCACACTTAGTGATTAAGGACCACCATTGACATTCTCTTGCTATGATAATTTTTTCTCTTTATTGTGGAAACCTGCCCAGGCAGGAATTTCTTGCAGACAGAAAATGAAGATCTGTGCTCTAAAAAAAATCAAGACATCTTTTTCTCTGATCTCGCATGGCCTGTGCTAGCATGTAGCTTATGTCCAGCGGACCTTCAAAACAACACATCAGCTCCCGGTGGGACAGGCTGAAATCTCCAGAAGACTGCTGGCTTTTCATCTCTTTTGCCTCCATCTCTGTCTGAGAAGCAAGACAGCATCTCTGCCTGCAGCACACCTGACAGCACAGGACAGCAAGCAGCGTGCCACGGCATGGCAGGCGACTGAGCAAAACTCCCAGTGAAAGAAATGCCCAAATGCTTTGGAGAGTTCAAAGAGCCACTGCAAGACAGCAGATTTAAGTCTGGGTCACAGGTGAAGGCTCAACTGTACACACCTGCCTTAAAAAGATACCCAATAGCTTTTTCGGGAACAGTTTATAGCAGTTTAAAAGCGTTACTCTCTGAAATGACCTGTAAATCAAGACTCCGAAGGACATGAGTATTCTCCACCCATACGATACAACGACCTTTGTATACAAACTGATCCCCCCGGAATTCCCTTCTGCTGTCTCCTTCGAAATTCTAGCTCTCAACAGTTATGGTAATACTGTAAACATACCTGCAGTATACCAAATGTTTAGTGCAAAAATACGTGTTTGCTTAATTAAGCAAAAGCCCAAAGGGACCCACAGAGAACGTGCCATCCCCCAGGAACAGCCCAGAGTTCAGTCCATGAGCCTCATTCAGTAGGAGCCCGTCTCACGCTGGATCCTGTGCTTTCATAGCACATGCCAGGAGTATAAAGGGCACAGTTTAACCTCTGTCTGGGCTGGTCTGCTGCTTAACAACAGTCTGCTTTGTCCAGAGAAATCCAGCAAGCAAGCTGCCAATACAGGACTACTATTATCTGCAAGCATCCACACAAGTGCATACATTTATACACACACGCACACACACAAATATTGTCCATAACAGAGGGAAAACAACCTGGACAGACCCTATGCCAGCATCTGCCCAGAAGTGCGGCTCCTGTTGGTCACTGCAGGATGAGCAGTCTGCTCTGCATGCTCAATGCCAGTTGCAAGACTGGAGCACACTAGTCAGGTCCAAGAAAAGTAAAAACAGGGCCAGTAGTTCAAGCCATGAGTGGGCTGATTGTGGAGAATGAGCAAAACTTGTCTCCCTGTGGATTCAAATCTGTAAGAACGCTTCTCCCTCCCTTTGGTCAAGGAGACAAATCAGCTTGGCTACCGTTCTAGCTCACCCTCCAAGGGTGACCCATGCATACTTGCTGGAAACTATAACATCGTGCACAGTTTAAGCAAAGAAGAGGTGTAGTTTGCTGTTTCCTCTCCTCTGCAGGCTTTTTCTTTCTTCTGACTTCTTCACCCGTATGTCTTTATACAACAACAGCAAAAGGAACTTCCAGTAGGCACATACGTGAAAGAGCAACACGTTCCCTTGTTATCAGATCATGCCACGTAATCATTCATACTGATGTGGTACCCTGGTCTTGATTCTGCCAGGCAAGGCTAGTAACAACACACCCCGCAGCATCAAGCAGAAGGGGCTGGAAAGCAAAAAAACTTACCTTGGCAGGTTAGGAGCTGGTGTCGAAGATGGTACTTGGGAAGGAGGAGTCGCAGGCTGTGAAGATTCATGGTTGCGTGGAACTCTCCCCATCCGGTACCAAATGCCCATGTTGTTCAACTCCCTGTGCGATCAGTACAGAAGACATTAACGCTACAAGCAAATGCTGCACACACGCACAAGTATCAAGCACTGACATGTTTCACAAACACCTTGGTTCGTGAGAACCAGTCTAATTGGGGAAAAAAAGGAGGGGGTAGTTAATTCCTACATCAGACTCAGTAACACTTGTACTTATGCAGACTTTTCTAACGACAAACTTCAGCTCTTACAAACTACTACTTGGTAATTATAGGAAAACAGGATGCTTAGCCTTGGTACAATTGAATTGCTGACAACAGCTTCTGGGGTGAGGGGTACTTACCCTATGAATGTGTATTGAGGAGGGGCTTGTTTAGATCTACCCAGGATTCGGATATCGCAGATCGCTGCCTCTGTAGAATCTCGAGGGATGAATTTAATGCACAGTCTCTTCTTTCTGAAAGCTATTTCTTCTGCAAAAACAACCCAGGACACAGGGTGGTTTTTATGCAAGATTAGGGTATAAATGTTATTTATTGTCTCTCCAGATATTAGGCAGATAATTATGGCAGGAACTGGAGCCAAAGAACAGATATATGTCAGCAAACTAGACAATGCAGTGCCATTCAGTGACTGGAGAAATTTTCTATCAGGAGCTCTCTGTACACTGTGTGAGATTTGTTATTAGGCACTGCAATAAACCAATACTCCCTACTACCCTCTGCAGAGAAGATAAGATATCATGTATGCCATAGAGTACTGCACCACAGAACAGAAATGGCAGGTGATTTTTCCACTTGTGCATACTTCTCACATTCGCTTTCTCTTTCCAAGGTAATGTTTGCCTTACCAGCCTGGATAGTCCTATCTACATGTTCCTCCCACAAGCATTGCCTCTAGGAACATACCTGGAAGCCGCTAACACAACCGGTCAGTTTATTCTGCAAGTGCTTTCAAACAGCCAACCAAACTGAGAGGAGGAGCAGGCAGAAAAAGACGACTGCCATGCAGAGAGGCAAACAGTAAAAGCTGTCTGCCCAAATCCCACGCATCCTAAGCGTTAATGACCTCTCCCTGACTCAGTCGGCACTGAAATGACACTCCCATCGTGTTGGGCCCGGTATCTTTGTGCAGATAAACCAGACTTATAAAGCAGTAATTGCTCGGACCTCCTATGGGGCAACTGTGCTGCACTGACCTGTGTTCAGAGGGTGGATGAATCTGCTGCACGGCCCTTTCCTGCTATGCATCGCAGAACAATTTCACTTGTTTCCACGTTATCCATCCAGAAAAACTCAAGCCCATCAGAGTTAAGGCTTATCTGTATAATGAATTTGTGTATATGCACACTGTCTGTCTGCACGCAGATACAATCCACATCCAGCTATGGGTCCGTCGCACAACCACCACAACAGGTGGTACTGGCACACAGCTACAGATTCGCGGTGCTTGGAAACCATTGCTCTGTCTCACCCTAAAGCGTCGAGTCTCAACGCGAGCAAGGTGAGGTTTCTATTTGTGAATGCAGGCACTTGAAAGACACGACAGAAGTCTATTGATAAACTGAAAATCTAAAGTGCAGACACTGAAAGAAAATCTGGAACCAACCAACAACTACAAACAAGTGCCTGCAAAATAAAAACCCTTCCGTTTAATATGAATAAATATCCTCCAGCTTAAAAATATGCTCTCACTTCAACAGATGGCAAGCAGCCCTGTCTCTACAGGCTCCTCCTGTTTCGTAATCCACACCTTGGAGAAAGCAATCCATCCCAGCCTCTGAAATCTGCTGCCGCACCAGCACCGATAAATGTACAGACAGTGCGAGGTGTGTCACAATACAGCATCTGTGCATGCAGCTTTGCAGTTACAGTGCTGCCTTTTAGAGATGCTAAATACCTGTGTCCCTGAAGTCTAGTCTTCTCCTGCTTTGGAAAACTATGGCTTTTATTTGAAGTGCCTCAAACCGATTAGGAGCCCAGGATTTAAAGCTGCCACACCTGAAAATTTTCTCAGAACCTAATAAGAAGTACTGTATTTAATATATTTCCTATATAGAGCACAGAAGAGCACAGAAACACGTATAGCCACAAATTTAACTCTGAACAAAGTCAGTGCCACTTGTTTGACTTTCACAGTAAGTACAAAGCTGACTGTTTGCTTTTGCTTTTGTCTTTGGTCTCTTTCACACTTGGCTAGAATCTGCAGTCTGTAGCAAACTTGGGTTAGGAGCTGGATACATTAATTACACATCCTTAACCAGAGTTAATTTTAAGTAAACATAAACAGTCAATCAAAACGTGTTCATTCACGCTAACGGAGGCAGGGATATGCACCACTTCACTATAATACAGACAGTGCCTCTGCTTTAAAGATTATATGGGTTGCAATCCAATGCATTTTCAATTAATTACAAAGTCCCTTTCCAACAGGACTTTCACAAAAATTACAGCAGCACACAGTAAGTGTCCAGCACTCCCAAGGGTGAGCAGGATAAGCTGACGACTCTCCCCTGTACCACATGTGCTCAGGAATTCTCCACAGGGAAAGGGGGTGACCAGGAGAATGGGAAACGGACGGCAGAGCCTTTCACTTCCAGGTCACAGGTTCTCATCAGAACCAGGTCAGTAGTGACTGAAAAACCATCCTCATCTGCTGCAGACCCGGATGAATTATTCCCTGCAAAGCAGGCTCACAGAACTCCTTTCTACTCACAACTAGGCTGGATTTCATTACTGACAAGCACTGGTACCAGCCCTGCTCTTGAGCAGCAGCTGTACAGGCAGCAGCAGCAGCGCATGGTGTCCTGCAGCCCTTCCACACCCAGCTCCCGCGGGGCTCGTCCCCAGCCTCCTCCGCACTGCAAGCCCGAAGCACTTGATGCCTGCTGCAGAGCAAAGTGCTGCGACCAGACGCGGCTCCAGCTGCCGCTGCCATGAGTCTCGGGGGATCCAAATACACCGTTTGGGACTGCTGGCTTAAATGTTGCAGCAAAGCCCTTTCTGCCTCGCAGAAACGAGGATGGTATTTTTCCCTGGACGTTCTGCTTGCGCCTTCTCTCAGCAAGCACAAACAGACTCCACCATCCTCAGCACCGCCTGCCAGGACACGGGCCTTCGTTGGATCACGGAGGGAGGTGTAAAGCTGGCATGCATAAACCCAGAACCACGAGCACACGCCCTTCCCTTCAGCATCCGTTTGCGAACATCCCTCAGCACAGCAGCTCTGCTCCCGCTAGGCCTAGTCCACCCCTGCAAAATGAAAGAATAAACCATTCCTTCCTGCCCGCGAACTGTGCTGCTCTAGCAGGCGAGCTGGTGACACTCAGGCAGCAGAGTTAAAAAGCCTGAGGAAAACCGATGGCCGCTTCCTTGCAGCCCAGAGCTGCCCCCACACGTGCACACCTAACTGCAGAGAGCAGCAGCGCCGAGAGGGTCCCTCTGCCTGGGGCGCAGCCCGCCACCGCCCGACCACGCAGGCGCTGGTGGAGCGGCTGCTCCCAAGGCACGGGAGTGAAGAACAGACGCCAACTTACGTGTATCGATGGTCTCCTGGATGGGGATGAAGCCCACGGGTAAAGTGTCCTTGATATCAATGAGCTTCATATCAACCAAGACGTTGCCTAAATGACTCTTCGGAGAGAGAAAAGAAACAGTTGACTATAACATACATTGTCACCAAATTAAAACCCAGCTTTTCTCACCTGCTGAACCCCAAGATGCCTTGTCACTGTATCTGACTACCAACTTTAAAAATGGTAAGGAGGTACCAAGCCAACACTGGGAACTGTCGCCTCTGCAGGAACTACATGATGATTGACAACTTTCAGCCTTTACAGATTCTTACACCTCATCCACTGCAATACTTCTGGATCCTCAGAAGCACAACCAGATTCTTCCCTTTGGAAACACGGCAGTTCAAAGCATTACCTCCATCAACTCATCCGCTAAGCAGGTCACTTTAGTTCTCACGCACCATACGTCTACAATAGCAATGTGACATTTCTGTGACAGTAAAAGCAGAAAGCATTACGGGAAGATGGTTCATGCAGACACAGCCAAAGTTATTACATGCATTAGCTAATTAGTACTGAATAGACATGGTTCTAGCTCCAAATGCAGGCGCACTCCAGAAGAGCAGGCCATTTGGAATGAAGAACTTCATTTGGAGTCCATATGAATTCTGAACTGATGCCTCATCCTATTAATCAAGGCTTGAAGAGCTCAAAACACAATTCAGAATGACAGCCTCTACAATTGTTCAGAGACCAGATTTTCTTTGCAGTTCTCATTAAAGCCAGCATTGCTGCCAGTAATCTGGATTCACGTATGGAAGAAAAAACACACTTTAGTTACTGCACAGCCTTTATAAACAGAAATGCAATACAGAACAATTAAAATTTCATCCTAAGCCATCAAACCATGTCAGTGTGTTTTACTGTTACTGATTGCTAAGTACCTCCTGTAGTTTTTATCTGGGAGAGTACTTCAGGCAAACCTCTACTCTCTGATTATTACACACTGAACTATTTTAAATTTGCAGCCCCTGAAATATAGGGAGACCAGGTCTGAGTTTAGTTTTGGAGGTTCTGCATTTCATGGCCAACTCCTCACCAGGAGGGCCAGCATGCCTGCAGCGCTGTCCCATCACACACAAGCATGGCACGCATCCTTTGCTCACGCAAAGTGGCCAAGGCCAGGCTGCCTTCACATGCCTCCCTCTCCGCTTTTGGCCAGGGCATCTCAGAGCGAGCAATGCTGGATGCTGCGAAGCCTGAACATATCAGTTAACGTGGTCCTGGCACAGCAAATGGTAGATGAAGTAGCTGCTGCTGATTCATCTTTCATGTTTTATTTATCCAAACTGTCTGGCTGTGTTACATCAGTGTGCAACTTCCAGCTGAACCAACGATCATTCCTCCATCAACAGGAGACAGGTAGGAGAGATGTCTCTGGTAAGTTCGTTAGCTGCTGAAACGCTGGCAGTCAGCATCGATGCTCCACCACACACACAGGAGAAAAGGGCGCAAAGCCTCCCCGTTTGTGAGATGCACTATTTGGGGCCTCCCCACCATGACACTCAAATACCAGCAACGTCCTCATAATATGTATTACAATACATAATATTGTAAGCGGTTGAGAATGATGGTTCTGATAAAGAGACACTACAGACTGTCTCCGTTATAAACCAGGTATCTGAGGTGCATTAACTCTGCTAACTACATGTTCTTCAGGACAAATAGTTCCCAGTCCCTTATTAAAAACAAAAAAAAACCCCGAGTGGTAAAACTTCCAACCCAAAGCGCAGCAACACATCAACGTCCAGGCGAAAGGAGCCTCTCCCTCCTGCATGAGAGTTCTAGGTCACCGCTACCAGGGAGGACCAAGGACTTCTAACCCTCAGAGGGCCCCAGTCGGGCAGCACACTGTACCCCTGTGGGGCCAGGGAGGACTGAGAGGGAGGGAAGGTTCTTGCTGGCTAACCAGGGACAAGGGTGCTGCTCCCTGCACGAGGGGAGAAGGCTGTCCCTCCTCTTCCCAGCCCATCAACCTGCTTCCAGCCTTCCCGCAGCCAGAGGACCAGGAGTGCTGATCAGCTCTGTGTGCTTCCCAAGGGGCTGGCAGACTGGCACCAGCATCTACCGGTCTGGTCTCTGCCTCACANAGGTACTCCAGGATGAAAAGCACAATTATTGTCCATCCACCCCAGGAAGCGATATTTCCCATAGCTCTGGAGCTTTATTTTAATCTAGAGGCAGGCAGGGAAGCGGATGGAATAAAGGTCAAATGCTGGAAATTGGCAGCCCCCGGCTTTCCTCTCAGGACCCGTGATCAGCCTCTGAAGTCGCAGTCGCTTTTCTGTTCCTACTGCTGGTAAAAGCACGAGTACAAAATGGTATCTCCATACCCTGACAGCTGAGCCACCGTGAATATCCAAAACACGACGAAAGGCAGGATTACCCACTAGATGGAGTGCATTCATTGTAGAATTAAACAGTTCCTCCAGAAAAGAGGAAGTTTTCACACTAGCCTCAACCAAAAACACAGTAGAAGGCATCAGGCTCTCACTGCACATGGTCTCCTCTCCTCCACGGAAGATGTGGGCAGACAACTGCTACTAATCAGAAATTAACTTATGTTTAATAGCCATACTAGAAGATTACAAGACTATGGTAGCATATGCACAACATGGGCAAATTTTCAAGAATCAGCACCAAAAACAACAAAGAAAGAAAAGCTAATCCTGCAAGAAAATACCCGTGATGCCCCTGGATTCAGAAACTAACATTGCCTTCATCAATACTACCTGCAGCGTTTGCTTCTCCAGGTAATTAAGAATTAGAAATTCATCAGGATCACGAGCATGCAGCGTCCGTTGCTACGGCAGGAAACGCTAGTGTGAGGGGGTTGCTGAAATGCAGGCGTTCCCTTTTCTGCTGCTTTTATTGCAGATTTTGCCAGCAATTTCCTTCCGTGAAGAACACAGACAAAATGCAAATATCTAGTCGTTGCAGTTTGCCTCCTGACTCACCCAAACTCAGTGAAATGCCTGCTTGAATTATAATTGGCTCCATAAAATGAATCATCTTATGGGTAAAAGCATACCAGGCACAGATGCAAATCATGCAGACACTCAGCAAACGGACTTACATTTTCTTTGGAAAATGATCTCGTGAAGCACAGGTATCGTGTGACCTTGGATTTAAATAAGCCATCTTTCCAGAGGTCAGCATCCAAGCCATCTGCTGTTTGTGCAACCTGGAAAGAAGAGACAGAGGGAGAGGGGAGACATGTGAGCCAAGATAAAGTTAATGTATGTGCAGTACTTCTTCCTCAGACCTCTTCTAATTAACGGCAGCCCGAACTCTCACAGCATCTCATTAGTTTCTTCACGAGGTGCAGTGCAAAGAACTTCCAAGAGGAGGTATAAAAAGAAGTTCTAAAACAGCTCTCTCTCGGGAGTCTGTTGATTAAAGATGCTCTGACAAAGGCTATTCTAATGAGGAAACAGCAACTTTGGTTATAGTCTCCAAACAATAGTTTGGAAAAGTCAGCATATCGAGGCTCTCATTACCACCCTACATGCAAGGGTGCACTGGGGCAAACTGTGAGGAGGGGTCTGTGTAGACAAAGCATAGAAACTTCCCAATCTCAGTATTATTTTTACAGAAAAGCCACCAAGGAATTCTGGCTCCCAAGCCAAAAAGCTGCTCCCAGCAGCTGGGGAAAGCCCTGGTCACTCGCAGACTTTAGCAGTGGTGGATGCACCCTGCAGACGGCCCTCTCCAATGCAACCCTGCATCCAGTCGAATCAGCGGCACGCACCGCACTGAGGGCAAAGGAAGCAGACCCTGGGCCTTCCACCGAAGAGACACAGGCACGTGCAGGAAGAGAAACGCAGGAGATCTCACCTTCGAGCTGATTCAAGGGGTGGGCACGAGGCAGCACCATGCCCAGGGAAAGGTCTCTGCTCTATTAGCAGCTGGGCATTCGCCCTACACGGCGCAAGCTGGTAAGAGCCCCTGCCCCAAAAGGTTTGTTGTCGAATACGAGAGGAGGCAAGGCGGCAAACACGAGGAGAAGGGTAGCAGAAATAAGATCACCCCACCAGACTAATGCCCGACTGATGACTCCCAACAGGAGACTCTAGTGTGGTCTGAAGCTACGCAGAAGCACAGCTGACCTTCTGGCTAAAGCCCCGCAGATAGAGGCAAACTGCTCCACTGCAGCTCTTCCAAGTCTAACCTTGCTGAATCGAGAAAGGCCTTGGCCCCAGAGCAGCCTGATAACAGAGCTCACATTTGTCGTTACTGTTTGCACCCATGTTTTGTTGAGCACCGACTCTGCGCAGGGCGCAGGAAGCAAGAGATGTGTGCTGACAAGACCCTCCAATTATCCAAAGCACGGGAGAGAAAAGCGTGTTTATTGTCTGATCAGCAAAGGGAGCAAAGTGCATGGGCTGCTCTTCGCACTTTGGCAAGTGCTGTTCCCAAGCCCCTGCTCAGCTCAAGCCCTTGTACGACACACACAGCTTTTGCAGTCAGGCTTCTGCAAAGAAACATGCATCGTTCTTAAACAGTAAAATTTAAAAACAGGATTTTGGAGGGGTTTTTTGTTTCTTTATTATTCCTTGAATTCAGCTCTTTCCTAAAGTGCTAGTTTAGGAATATATAAAATCCACATGCATCTCCCTCCCCTACGCATAAGTCAGTCCTGGTGAAAAGATATTCAGAAAACAGACTGCTTAGAAAAACTGTTGGCATATAGGGACACTTAGCTTGAACTCCAGCCCTTGTTAGAAACTGTTTGAGGGACTACAGCCAGATTTTATCACTTTGTTAATTAATATGGTTCGAGTTTGATGTTTCATTTTTTTTCTTGGGTTAGCCAGTTTTGTTTTCTTTGTTCCCACATTAAAGATGATCAAAACTCAACCGGCAGCAATAGACCCAGCTATAAAATTGGTGCTATACAAGTTGCTGTCAAATGCACTTTTTATCTAACCTCTGTAAGCTTTAGGGACTTTATATTACTTACAACAATACCCAATAATTTACAAGGTGGAAGTACATCACTTCAGTTGATATCATCTCCTCTACAACTCACTGCCCAAGGCACAGCTGGATCACAGCTGGGCAAGATATCTGAAGGGCCCCACGCTGGCACTGCTGCCCCTGCGGAGGAAGGGAGGCCTGGCACTGTTATACTCTGACTTAACAATGAAAACAAAAAAACAGAAAAAACAACTCCAACCTACACCACGCACCCTTTTAGGAACAACCCTGCCATTCTAACCCATCAAATATCTAGTAGAAAGACCCAAGCTGGTTCTGCAGGGAGCCACCCGACCCATCTCCAAGGAGGCACAGCAGTCCACGCTGACCCCACACTCCCCTTCCCTCTCCTGCCCC
>VZTL01027783.1:0-16708 GCA_013400535.1 Scopus umbretta | reverse complement strand
AAATCATTGTTGGATTTATTTCTTGCATTATAAATTACATGGTTTTATTCATAAACCCTTTCCTACTTCATGTATTTCAGCTCCTGTGACAGACATACATCTACTTTTGGAAATAACCAGAAATTGTTTTATATAGTTATGATATTTGATCAGGTGTTTGCCCCTTGAGAAAAGTGTAAACGACATGCTTGATAGTTTGGTTATGACAAATAAAAGCTGATCAGGCCAGATCTTTGAAATCAGTAATGTTAAGTCCCTTTACACTAGCTAGTAAGTCTGCTTTGCTCCTGCAAAATTAGTCTAAACTTGTTCCAGATCCTTCTGAACTTGGAGAACTAAACTTCTCAGGACAAAATCCCTCACTACTGACCCTCACTTTACTTAAAATTGAGAGGACAGCTGGCAGGATCTTTTTAAGGCAAACACTTTCACCTTTTCCTCCCAAAATTTCCAACTCAGCGTCATGCTACAGTCCCGATAGTTTAAGCAATTGTTTTCAACACGTATTTATCAGTATGTGCTGTGTGGCAGGCTGCCGATAGCAGTGCGACTCTCTACGTGCAGAAATCTCTTTTTGTAATCTCAGGAACAATATTCACACCTAAAACTCAACACAGTTTGGTGTTGGGATATAACCAGGTTACAGTGACAAATATAACCAGACTATAATCCCAAAAGAAGCACAGAAACCCACCTGGAGCAAGTGGCAAAAGCAGTGGCAAGTGGCGTTATAAGTCCCAAGAGAAAACGGTACGGATTTTGACGTGTGGATGCAAAATAAATAAGCGGCAGAATGATTCCTCCGTGGATGAAGTGGCCCAGAATAGAGGCGAACATGTATTTTCCCAGACTGGTCACCAGAAGCACAATATCTTCCATTTCCACAATCTTGCTCCCAACAAGGAACATAATGCCAATAGGTACATACCTGTGTAAAGAAATATTGCCTGTCATTAAGTACAATCAAAAAGCCTTGAAAAATATGTCATTTTCCATCCTAGAGATAACATTCTTCTAAACACTATTCTGCTCCTACTGAAGGGTAGAGCCTTATTCACCACACACTCAGGTTAAGCAAATTTGGAAGGCCTCTCTAACGCTCTTGCTTGGTGGAAGGCAGTCAAACTGGGAAAGCTCTGTTCACCTAGGCCCTCAGATACAGCTAGGAGAATGCTGAAGGGAAGCCAAGCGGGAAGCAGAAGTGCTGGCAGAAGCTATCAGAACAAGACACTGGTGTGGAATTTTCGTCCATTGGGAGGAAGGCAGGCAAAGACCTAAAGGTAAAGTCACTGCTGAAGGGATGCCAGACGGTAGGAAAGAAAAAGGAGCAGTATCATGTCACTGGAGCAGAGAAACGGGTGGAAGAGTAGGATCTTACACATGCGGTGATCACCAACAGAAGTATGAAGTTAGGTCATTAAAATGGTAGACATACTGGGTACCAACATATTCAATGTAGGAAAGAAAAAGCTATGCCCATACCAGAGAGCTCAGCTAAAGGCTGCTGACAAACGTGCCAAATTAACTCTATTTGCCCACAAAAGACTAAGTTAAATGATCAGGCTTCCAGCTTCCCTCAGGCAAACAGCCATGTACACGTACATTCCCCTGCCTCCTATCTAGAAACATGCCACGTCTTAGGACATCAGCATTTGTTTGAGGTTTCCTTTGTTGGGAACACTTGGAGCTGCTCCAGGGGAAGGGTCACCTGCGGGCCACAGCCACCCTGTAGTGCAGCTGGGAACAGCCCTGAAAAGACAAAATTGCCCTTGCACCTACAGCACTATGACTACTAAATGAACTGCAGGAATCGCTGCAGGCCCAGGGTCAGTTCCTCCAAAGCTCTACTTGGGATGTCTGTGTCTGAGTACCTCTGTTGATGCTGTCCATGTTCCAGCCATTTCTGCTTCTAAGATTAAGAAATATTAGAAGATCACCCAGCTCTCCAAAACCCTGCCCCAGCCACACCTGTGACTACAAAAGATCTGCCTGTACATCTCAGGAATAAAGAATGTTTTTTTCTCCCACTCTCCCCTCCAACCCAATGCCCATGTTCAGAGAAGCTGATATGTGGAGTCAGGACAAACTTCAGAAGGTTTGGTTAAGCATGCAAAGGTTTGGAGAGGTGGGCAAGCCTTAAGGTTGCCCAGATCACTCACTGCCTAGCCTGCCTCTCCCTCAGTGGTTCTGCAGCATCTCTGTTCTGTTTCGCAAGCACCTCCCTATGTCCTAGCTCAATGTGAGCATCCTCTCTCTGTCCTCCCTCGGCCAAATCTCTCGGGGAGCCTGTTGAACCTTTCCCACTTAGCCTCTGCCAATTCTGCAACACTGCCTTTGAACTACATTTCTGAACACCCCGATGAATCAGATCTAGCTGAGCCCCAGTCAGTCCTGCGCAAGCTCTGCAAACATGAACACTGGATTCAGAGCTGAGACTGGATCCCTCCCCTTGAAGAGGGAGGCAGGAGAGGAAGGAACCAAAAGTTGAGACCAAAGTGCTGCTAAACACGAGAGCAGCTGTGGAATGGGACTAGATAGGATCTCAAGCTGCCTGTTCTCTTGGTAGTATGATTTCACCCATTCCAAAGTATCCTTTGGGAAGTATGTGCAGCTTGACAGATTTTGAATAAATACCAGGATGACACAAGAGCCTTAAGGAAGGAAAGTGAACAAGTAAGGGCTACGATGCACTGCAGTGTTTCAGAGTCAGCTGTGGTCCCGATAATCCACAAAGTAAAGGATTATATACCAACTGATTGGCTTGAAGTGTTAGTACTGTAATCAGCTGAATACAAGAACTGTCTCTTATCAGTATTCAGTCTCCAAGGAATTACAGTCAGGAGTAAAAGACTTAAGCTGCTTTGAGACTTTGAATTTTTCAATCCCTTATGACAGCAACTAACACAGGGATCTGCCTGTGTAAAATCAGGTGTTTCGTTAAAACCTTTCTACTTCTTAGTGGGAGGAATGAAAAATGCAGAATGCAGAGAGAAAAAATACCTCTGCTAAGGTAAGCTTATAGCTATTCCAACAGTTTTGGAAGGGAGTGAGAAATGTCCCACTGTTAATTTGTTAGCTAGCTGTCCTTATGAATATTTTTATTTTTGCATGTGAGGTATTAGTACTGTTGGTTTCACAGGAGCAGCCTAGATCCATCCAGCTGCACCAGAACAGCCATGATACTGCTCTGAGGCTCAGATTCATCCCACCTGACAGAAAACCCAGTCAGGAGGCTGGTCCTACCCCAGCTTAGGTGGCCTGAACCGCTAGAGGTGCCTGCATCCTCCAATGCTGGTTTCTTGCCTAGTGAGAAAGTTTAGTGCACTCCAGTTCCTAATATACAGGATTTTTTGGTGCCAAAAACTTTGCGAGATTGGTCAGAGCAACATTCACCCCATAAACAAATCTGGATTCCAAGGAAGTAAGTGAAATAACAGATTTGCTCATTAATAGGCAGGAGACCAAATAAACAATCAACCAACCTTAGGAAATATCTACTGTCAAAGATGCGAGATGTGAAATGGAAAAAGAGAAGCATCTCTGGAGAAGCAAGCAGAAACAAGAAACAAACAGTTGATCACTCTGCTAGTAATATTAGTTCCTGCTTCACCCAAGAAAATTAAAGAGATCTCAGAAGAGGAACAGAGAATTGAAGATGCACTGTATAACTCAGGCTCTGCTGATAGCAATGGCAAAACACTCATTAGCCAGCACTACTGTTTCAGTAGGACGGAGAGCATAGCCCTACAAAGGGAGACTGTTCCTCCCTTCTCTACAAAGGGACAGAGGTTCTCCATCACCCTTCAATGCACGTGGACAGATGGGGCTCTGTATTCCTGCACTCAGCAGGGTTTCTCTCAAACCAATGCCAGCGAGCAGGCTATTTTCTGTTCTCCTCAGATACCCTTCAGGTCAGTATAAGTAACCTTCTGACCAACAGAAAAATCAAGGCATGAATCTACAAGTATGATTTTAGTTACACGCTACATTTGCAACTGCGCTCCAAGCACAAACATCCCCGGCCTTTACATGACCATATTTCTCACTCGCTCATACCTCCTTTATTCATTCAAAGCCAGTGCCTTTAGGCACATGATGGCAGCTAGCCATGAGCTTATGTTGCTTTGAAATAGAAAGCCTTATTTCCACTGATTAATCAAAAAGGAGTGCTGGAGAGGATTTTTTTAGCAACCCTCTGAAGTGTTCCAGACTGATACCTTAAGCTATACGTGACCGTCTAATTACAGGGCACAAGCAAGAAGGCCCAATCATGTGATACCATGACATTCACTTTTGCTGTGATGAGGGATCCGCTAGGAAAAAGCTAGGGAGATGGATAAATGGCGAGACTGCTGAGCTGAGCGTAGCACTATACTGCAGATGTATCTGTAGTCACACACTTACCACATAATCCAGGAAACCAAGACCATAGTTGCCTCATTGAATGAATTAAAGAAGCGAATCAGATCTTCCCCTTCCTGGCCAAGCTTTTTCAGCGCCACTCCTAAAACCAGAGCGAACAGCACCAGTCCCAGGATATTCATCCCTTCAATCTCAGTACCAACAGGGATCTGTAGAGGCAAAAAATGAAGGCTTGTTAGATGCGAGGCCAGCACAAAACCCACCAAAGGGTCACCTTGTTTTGTTGCTGAAATCAACAAGCAGAACCTATCTGGGGAAGGAAGAACCTAGTTTGTTGAAGGAAACAAAACAAGATCTGGGTGCAGTACAGGTACAAACCTCCCTAGTCACGTGCTGGCAAGGATTCACTGGAGAAGGAAAGGGTCTGCCACTACCTTCCCTCACGTCCTTTAATACAATACATGTGCTCTGTGTGACCTGAGCAGAAACCTCCCCAGTTTACTCAGGACAAGCTCCACTGCACATGCAAAACAGTACGGGCACCAATCACGCATGTGCAGTTAAAAGACTGAAAACTTCTTCCCTATTTCCCCGTGAGGAAAAATGGGTGTGGGAAAGACCACAGGTGTAAGTGGCAGATACTGGTGATATTGACTTCCTAGCTCTGCTTACTCCACCAAGCATCATTCATTGTTGGCACTGTGATATTCTACCGCCTAAACAAATCATACCTGCAAGAGGTTTGCAGTGGTCTGGCCCCAAAGATGCTTTTCATTTCCTGACACCTCTGATGTGAATCTGCTCTCAGAAACTGCCAACTCTATTGCTTTAGTGCAATATTTATATCAAGGTGAAAAACCATAATAAAACAACCAATGTTATGAAGCAGAAAGCAGGGAGAGGGGCAGAGAAAGGTAGCAAACCCTGGAAACCTACTCATTCATCTATCCATGTCAGCCATGGTAGATACAGAGAGAACAGAAGAAATACCTGTTCCCCTTCTCAGAAATCATGTGGCTGCATGGTAAAAATAAGAGGACAAAACAGGACCCACCTATTGCCAAAAACCAGTCTACTCACAAGTCTGCTCTGCTGGTCCTTCATGGTTTGTTTCTCAAAGAGAGCTGGAGCTTCTTTGGCAATGTAGCATCGTACAAACTGAATGAGTGTTCTTGTGGCTTTTTGACAAACTGTTTTTTTTCCCCTCAGTTTGGCTGTACAAGCTTACCATGTCAAACTGTTGTTTTACTTGGAAGGGCTTTAAAACAGATTAGGTTTGTGTACCAGTTTTGGCCTTCTGGCTAGTTTAAGTAGACACTAGCTCAACACTAAGAAAGAAAAACATATCCTGAGCTAAAAGCTTGAAATGAATATTGACTAAAGAACTTGGGATACTGATCTGCTAAATCTGATAAAACCAGCCTGCTTGAGATGGTATTTTTCCTGGAAGTATACTGCTGAACTAGACTGTCTCTTAGTGGCAGGTGGAAACAAAGTACTGCAGGGAAGGGGCTAAAACATAAATTATACACAAAAGAAAGAAGGCTAAATTGCTGTTAACAGAAGTGTTTTCAAACAATTGCTGTTTTTTTTATTTCCTAGCTACAAAAAAATTATATATAGGATCTGCCATTTTTTATGGTAGCTACTTGTTCAGGGCTAAGTTGTCAGCATTTGTTTGATTTCTGGTTGAAAGAATTGAAAACATGGACAGGATATTAAGAATGGGGCACAGCATCTCTCCAGAGATGTGTGAAAAAATGTGCTGTTTCCTCCACACACGGTAATACTTTTCTGTCTGGGTAGTTTTGTCTATATTTTTTGTGAGCCTGAAAGACCTAAACTCTTCTGTGGTTAGAAAAGGCAAGACAAAAAAAAAAAATTAATAAACCGTCTGTTTACATGGGCTGCTCATGATTTTCTGTTTTTCATTTCTGTTGGTAAAACATAACTCTAGGGTAGGAGATAAGGTTTACCATAAGGCTGAAGAAAATCTAACAAAATTTCAGTGACAATTTATCAGTAACAATGTACAAATCAATGTACAAGTCTCAATTTTGTGACTAATTTATTAGCAGGAACAACGTAAATGTGTAGTAAAACAGCATTGCCATGTCATTCCATGAAAACCAAAGCTTTCTCCGGGAAATGTCAACTTGGGCACAATGTGAACATTTTTACACCCAAAAAGAAACACTAACTTCATTCACATGGAGTGAATGCAACACTTTTTCATTTTGACACAACTTTTCACCTTGTTGTTCCCCCCTCCAACTCGTTATTTTATATCATAACATCTTATATTGGGTTCAATAGATACAAGGCTAATATGAAAAGTTCATCTTGGAACAGAATTCTACCATAATGGGCCCAAAATTTTTCCACAAAAAAAAAAAAAAAAATCTTAAGAGCATTGAATAAGCTTTTGTTCTGGTTCTCATTCCGAAAAAAACAGATATAAAACTTTGCTGTGGAAGTGTTTCAAGCTGCTGAAAGTGGCCAGCATCCTGACCTGGATATTACTGTGAGGGAATTTCATTATACCACTTTATACTGATGTTTTGCAAAGCATCTCTGCCCTTTCAACCCCCCTCTATTGGAGATTTGATTCTCAACTTATCAAATGCAGCAGTGTTGAGCCCAAAGCCCAGAAACCCACTACCATTTGGGCTTCTCAAAGATCTAGTCTCAGGAATGAGGCAGAAGTATACTGAATCTGCAAGAGGATTGCTCAGCTTTCCACCACCTATGTAGGGCACACAGGGTCACAGAGCAGGACAGAATTTGGGAGGCACACAGGAGAACCGGGGTCAGAGCTCCTAGTGCTTAACTGGGAAGGTCACTTCCCTGACTAGAGAAGTCCAGGGCTCTTCTAGGTCATTCGATCCCCATGAGCATCAGCTGCTCCACCTTCTTCAGAGCCATGGGTGCCAAAGGCTTGCTGAATTTTGTTCTTGGGAAACTAGAGGAGGGCAAGAGATAGTAGCATCTCCAGTTAACTACAGCCAGGACACAGGTGGCTTCTCAGCTTTCGTCTTAACCTTCACAGCAGCCTACTGTCCATAAATTGGCCAATTCTCCTCAAATTCCCCTATGTCTCTCCAGAATGACGATACAAGGAGTTTTGTCTTCTTTTACCCTCAGAGATGTTTCTCTCCACCTTGCTCCCTGCACTGCTGCTGCTGTTTTCCAAGTGCTCACACTTACTAGTCCTTCAAGCCTATAGCTCTGCTGATCTGGGGATCACTGAGTTACTGGTGACCAGAGGGAGGACTCTGTGCACAGCCACCAAAATCTTAGCTGTTTCCCTCTATGCACTGTCATTCTGCCCCTCCTTTCAGGCTTTGCTCTGCCTTTCTCCCTCTTGAGCCAATTTCTTTACAACACACAACATTCACCATCGCCTCCCATCACTGCAGATGTAGGCAGAAGGTGCATCATTTGCAGGGAGTAGTAACTTACTGCAGGAAATTGCTCCCTGCAAATCAAGGGGACAATCTGCAATGTTCAGGGAACTTCACCTCCTTGCAGCACAATATGGAAAGAGTCCAGCAGTAAATCCTCAGCGGAAGATCCTCTCAATCCCAGCCTCTAAAACTGGCAGATACTGAACGGCCTTTTTGTACTCTAACAGAAGAGTGCATCACCCTACAGGAGCTGCCAAACCAAGCAGGATTGTGGACACCAAACAAAAACAGCTTTAATGACAGCTTTGTTCCTGGATAAACTATGAGATGCGTTATTGTTTGCTTGAAATTATGTGTTCTGGTAGGAAGATTCATGGAGCTCTTCTGGGCCTTGAATATCTCTGAAGATCCCATTGTTTTTTAGCTCTTGAAACAAAATGCTTATCAAGGAAACAACTGCTGACATTGAACTGTCCCAGTAGTAGGTGGCTGAAAAGAAAATGCAGCCGTGTGATGTGAGGAAGAAGAGCGATCACAAGTTTGTGTATTTTTACCGCTGCCACAAGAGGAACTGAGTCCTCCACAGCTGCAGATGGTGAACTGAGATAGTCAGTGCCCCAGGAAGCCTTGCTGCTGAAGAGACAGAAAGGATGTAGCCATAAAAGCTAGGTAAACACGAGGGGAGCATGTGAAACAACAAAAAGGACGTGGCTGAGCAGACATCTACGTGACCCACTATTCATATTAGTGAGCGAAGACAAGGCCTATTAACCAGTGGGGGGAAAAAATTATAATCAATGGAAAAATTTTACTCTACACTATTCATATGGAAAGCAGAAGGAAAACATTTCTCCTCTTCAATCACATATTCTGCTGATGAATGAAAACATTAGATAAGGAATATCATCTTGTTTCCCTGGAACCCAATTTCTATCGCTATGATATTTATACTATGTATTATCCAAAAAAATATACTCTTCCTTTCCAAACTTAACCCTCATCTATCCGTAAATAATATGGTCAGACCAGTACTGAAACTGAGCTAACAAAACGGAGATGATGCTTTCTTTTTATTTGGTCTGCTCTTCCCTAGAGACAGTAGGGCATCTTCTGGAATTAAAGAAGCTCAATTCTGGTTTTGCTCCAACAACTGAAGAAAAGTTTGGGAAAAGTGATAGCGGAAATAACCTTTACATCATAACCATTGGCAAAAACAGGCACCAGTGACAAATTCAGAATATTTTTTCTGATATTGCATCAAATGGGAGTCTGGTAAGTGGGAAAAGGAAAGAAGAAAACTGAAAAACAATCTCACATTTTAAATTACCAAAAGATGCATTCTTTTCTCTTGAGGAACTATGATGGCTTTGAAGAAGCATTAAAAATGTACTTGACAGCCAAGCCTACGTCCAATGGATACGGTTGGCCCTGATCCGTCCTTGGTTGCCAAGGAGCCTCTATCAAAATTGACACTGAAGGTGAATAAGAAGAGTCTTATTTACCTTTCATTTACCTCTGCTTAAACAAAGAACAACTCTATGCTTTGTAAGCAAACATCCATGTCTAAGTGCACACTGTAACAGTCTTTCATATCAAACTTGGTTTTTAGCAGCACGAGGCTGCATGGGCATGTACTGCCCGAGGATATAACGGTCTGAGAAGAGAAAGTGGTCTTTTGGGGTCACATGGCCCTTCTGCAGTCATTGCTGCGCATCCATGTCAGATGGGGTGAGCGCAGATCTGGGCTAATGCAGTCTCACAGCCACGGGCAAAGCCCGGGCAGACGGGGCTGCCTTCTTCCCCAGTGAAACCGCTCACCGTGTGATAGCAGGCTTTGAGGCAAGGGCTGACTTTTGCCCTGCTCTTCTTGTGCCATCCAAGTCACCTGTCACCCCGCCTGCAGGGCTGGTGAAAGTTCAGCCCATCAGCCAAAAGCAGAGTTTGGAAACACAGTTCTGCATCGCCTGCTCACGCACCATGCGTAGCGAGGAGAAAGTAATGAGGCCAGTACTTCCTGTGCTCAGGGATACACTTCAGGGTCCCTCTGGATGAGTATAAACTGCTTTTTCCTCAATGCTTTTATAAACTGGTGGGCAAGCCCCAGCTGAGCCGTTCTATAACAAATATAAACATCACAAGTCTCTTGCCCTGGGAGCATTCAAATCATATTAAAAATATAGTAACCCAACATCCAATACCGATCTCGTATAGTCAGAATGAGCCTGAGAAACAGAAAATAACCCTGAAAGTAATTTCCAGTCTCAGACCTGTCTCCCCAAAATCCCATGAAAGCACACGAGATACTTCATTTGGAGTGAGGTGACACATCGCAGGCTGGGACACTGGGCCTGTTTCATAGCGTGCTGCCTGTAAGACAACAGTCATTATTGCTGGACCTGTAATATATTGGCTCTGGCCAACAATAAAGATGTTCGGTAGCCCCGTGCCACAGGAGAGATGCCACTCAACAGGATATAAAGCATCTCTGGAAGTGTTACAAGCTACATATGGAAGGTAACAATCTCTACCTCAGCTACAGCTGTAAATTAGTCTCCTTTTTACACCATTGCAATAGCAGCCCATTTGTAATGTTCTGTCTATAATTTTTACTCCTTCAGTCCACTTGTTACTGCTTCAAACAAAACTTCAGCAGCATGGCAATAAGAAAAAATTCTCAACTAACCTGTTGGAGNGGAAAAAAAACCAAACAAAACCACAATGTTTGCTGATCAGATCATCAATATCATCTAGCATTGCACAAGGAGGAGATTATTGTTAGGACTTTTTTCTGGCGACCATACTATAGAGACTAACAAGCCTGTCCTATGCAACAAAAGGGAGTGACAGCATATGCAGCTCCTTCCCCATGTGGCAACAGAGAAGTGCTCTGAGACCCCCTGAGCTCCCAGGTTTGAGCAGCAGCCGAGGAATTCCCCGTTCCTCCACCCTGCTGTTGCTCACACACCATGCTGTCGCATGGCTCCTGCAGAAGGCAAGCAGTGCTTGCACTGTTCCACTGTTAGAAATGGTGAGGCAGGCATTAAAATTGTCAGCAAAATACCTAAAATCTAGGGCAACAGTTTGCTTTGATAAATAAACTAGGTACCTCGCAAAAGCAGGGCACTTTTTTTGGGCTTGTTTTCTTTAGACATAAAATAGCGGAAAGAAAAGCTTATGTACTTGCCAATTACATGTGACAAAAGCAACACAGAGGAAAGAAGGACTTCTGTATTTCATCCCTGAACATACAGAGCTCTGACACTTGAGGTATCACAGAATATCCTTTTCTTAATGACATTTCTGTGCTGCTCTTATTTTTATTTATGGCATATTGACTTGTACTGTATTATATATACACTCAAAATGGAACGCGATTTTAAGAGTTTGACCTTGTTTTTGATACAAAAGCAAACCCACAGAATACCATGAAGGCAAAAACTATTGTTCTGCTCCTGTATCATAAAGATGATGCTGCCCCATAGCAGTATGCTCAACAGTGGCTATCCCGACATCTAAAATTAGCACTAAGAACTAAATCAAAATCTTCTTGGAGCCCCACAGCTCCTGTCCATCAGTTTAAACCACACTATGTTCTGGTGCCAGTTATCATCCTACCACACTTGGTCCTCTGTTGGAAGAGAAGCCAGGCTGAGCAATTAATCCAGCAATGGATACGATGGAAAATACTGAATAAAAGCATCAGGCAACAGATAATGGGAGCCTAAAAGTCATTAACCTTGTCTGTTCTGAGCCCAGCTCCCAACTGCGCACCCAAGGGTTTCCCAGCTAGCTCCTGCAAAGTGATAAGCAGCCTGGCACAAAGCAGAGTTGCCAATGCTGCCCAACATGGCATGCAAAGTATAAAAGTTCTTTAAACATTTTTGGCAGAGGTACAAAACATAGGCTATGAATATGCTTTTGTTTGAAGAGTATTTTTCAAAATCAAACCATTTGCCATGGAAGTTGTATGTCATATTATGTCGGGTGCTTTTAAAAATCCCACCTACTATAAGTAAATTAACTTTTGGTATTTTCTACACCACCTTTCTAGTCCTTTTTCAAAAAAGAGCAGTCACTTTTTCTGGCTGCGCACTGTAGCTCGTGTCCAAAGTCCACATATATCTTACCGTTTGGAAAGCTGCAGCAACAAGATTTGCAGGAAACAGGTTTCTGTAAAACACAAACAAGAAAATAAAATATTCCTTGTAGAACTTCTAAAACGAATGCACCAAGGTGTTTAACTCTCGGAAACCAAAATCCTTTTGCAAAGGCAAGCATGTTGGCATTAGTGAGGTACATACTACAGAAGATACTCTGGTAGCACAGAGCAGATGGCTTGGTATGTCTCCAGAGGTGTGAACGCCATCTTCTTTTGCTCACATAAAAAGGCCCCTGCTTGCCTGCCACACCTAACCATTTGGGTAGGGACACCAGAGGCAATCAGACACAATGCTAGTTATACACACCCATCAGCCAGTGGCTACAGAAACTGGCTTAGCCACACCAGCTGCAGCAACAGCTTATGGCCTCCAGGGTCAGGCAGATTTTTAACATTACTCATGTGATTACACTTTGCTCACAGCATCAACACGAAGGACAATCCAATCAGCAAAATCCACTTAAAAGAACGGCTTAACCCTTCACCACAACAAGGTCAGCTTCCCTGAACACCGAGGTAAAGCAGAATAATGTCGTGGGCCAGAGTTGTCTGCAGGGGCTTTAGCTGTTAAATAGCACAAAGGAAAGTAGGTGCAACTCATATGAGAAGTTGCAACATCTGAATTCAGTAGCGCTTTCATACAGAAATGCAAATCGTGCATCGGGTTTGTGCAGAGAGGATAGCATGCAAAGGGACATACACCTCTGCTGAGCATCCAGTGCGTATGTGCATCCAAGAAGCAGCAAGGATAGGAAAAACGGTTAGCTGGAGCATGTAAGGAAAGTTGTTTCTTGTTGTATTTTATGGTTGTTTTTAATGCCACACTTCCTTTCTCCGCTTATGGTGAGCAAAGAGCATGTGTTCCCCTAGCTAAATGGTAGCTGTTTTTGCTGTGTTAGAAAGCAAAATAAGAATAAAGCTGATCTCTGGGGTCACAACAGGACCCTAGCTGGCAAGGGCAGGAAGGCTAGGGGTACGAACTGAAAACACTGCCAGCTGAATGCATCAAGGAGGCATGGCAACTCTAACAGTAAGGAAACAAAAAGACCTTACCAAGAGCCAGTTAACTGTGGCAGAAAAAACATTTGGGTAGCTGCTCCCCATCCTTTGCTCATTGCGCTGCTCCAAGGAAGCTGCGGCCACCTCCAGGCTGCACCCTGCTAACCTCCCCCCAGTTTTTGCTCTAGTTACCCTGGCAAATGTGATTTTAAACCAGGCTTTCAGTTGTGATCGTTGCACAAATGACATGGAAAGCACAAATCCCAACCACAGCAAGAAACGGAGCAGCAGTGAAATCTTGGAAAGGAAGAGTGAGATTAAGATACGGCACAGATAAGGACTTTGGTCTTTTCCATTGCATAGGTCTGTTATCCTGCCACACAGTAAGGGTTTTCCCACAGCCTTGACAGCAACGTAAAGTATGTGGACCTTCATCAAACAAGTGGCTGCTGTGAACTACCTCAGCTTCTCTCTTGCGTTAGAAGTGTATTAGGAGGCAGCTGCAAAAGCCAAATTGCTCTAAGAATAATTTGGCTTCTAGGGTCTACGTTCCACTGAACATGAAAGAAACAGCAGCTTTTTCCTCCTTAAAATTTGACAATACAGCTGTCTGTCTGAAAGCAGAAGAGCGAGCTCTAACGGTGCAAAGATGCCTAAGAATTGGTCAAATGAGGTCAGTGGAAGCACTAACGTGCATCAATTCTTGCACAGCTGGAACTCTCTGGTGGATAAAAGTCTCATGTAAAGTAAGAGCAGACTTACTCTTATCGGGAATAAAACATCACATACACAAACAGGCCCAGCTCAGTACACAGTTTTAACTAAAGAAAACATGCTGTTGGGAAAATAAGGATATTTCTTTTCAACTTTTCATAGCAGGATGATTACTTTAAAAAAAAAAAAAAAGAATTGACTGGATTTTGAAGAAACAAAGAGATGAAAAAAGACTTAAAACCAACCAGAAATGAAATTACTACTCTTTTTTATTTTTTCAATCAGCTTTTCCATCCTGATGAAACAAAGCCAAAGGAAGCAATCCTAAAGCCTAAACAATATGGTTCTCCAATGTTTAAATGTGGCCGAGAAACCAAACCCTCCATAATTTACACAGTATGTCAGGCATGGGCCTCAGTAATTAAACACTAACTTAACTCCAAGCATATACTTAAAGCACATACTTGAGTCATGCCAGCAACCATGCTACAGCAAGGCAAGGAGCAGGCTCTTGCTTCAAGTGTGAATAGCACTAAAGCTATTCAAATATAAGCATATAGCAGTCGCACTTCTTTATCCCTGGAGCACCGGTCACAGGAGTCGACGCTGAGGACAGCGAAGAGCATTTTTGACAATCTACCAAGTAAAAAATTCAGATCTCAGTGCAGCAGCTCAGACAGAGCTGTGTGTTTTGTTCAATCCAACTTTGAAGTACCCCTGGCTGCAAAGTCACACAACATATAAAAAAAGTTCTGCCCCCGTTTCAAATCCTGACGTTTAAGAACAAAACATGTTGGGTCATAAAAAGCAATCAAGAAGTAAATGGCTTATCTTAGAGGCACGAGTTCTGCACAGACTACACTCACCGCTTGCCTAAGCTCAGTCAGCGTGCGAATTAAATTAAGCTTTAATTATGGGTGGGTCAGACCGCAGGTTTTTACCCTAAGATGGATTTGTGCAAGAACACCACACCAGTGCCTAAAAAAAAAGGGTAGGGAAGCCACGTGCTCCAGGGAGAGCCAAAAGCTGGCTGGTGACCTGTCTGGGCTCATCATGTGCTTGCGCCTGCAGGCTTTGCTCATCATGCGCAGCGAGGCAAAGTTCACCCACCGCAGAAATCCAGGCCCAGCTCTGTCCTCGCAAGCCAGCATTTGTCGTGTCCCCACGCCGAAGCAAAGGAGTCACACGGGGAAGCACAACCATCCCTCCTGCCTGCGTGAACCAGCGAACAGTAAAGCTGATGAGCTGGGTAACTGGGCATGTAAATTAAATGTGGGTGTCTGCCAGTCAGTTTTTCCACGCAGACCAAATCCTGAGAAGTTTTGGGGTTTTTTTTTTGCTTTGAAAGCCTGTACCAGATGTGAACGTGGAGTTTAAAGAAACCCCAGATTGCCGACTTGCTGCCGTTTGTAATGACCCCATCCCTGCCATTGCTATGCCCGTGCTGAGAACATGGGTGCCTTTTCGAAGCAGATGTGGGCTATCGCAAGAGCGCAGCGCTGAGGAAACCCTCAGTCTGGGTGATAAGAAGCCCGGCACAGGGGTCTGGGATCAGGCAGACTTGGCCCCGTGATGCAGAGAGACGAAACTTGCTGTGCGGCAAGAATGAGATGAGCCAGCGACGCATGACATTACGGCGGGGGGGCAGATGTGCTGCATGCACCCCAGGTGCTCCGCTGCTGCCGGGACCTCGCTCCACGGAGAGGGATGGATTACCCATGCACGGACCCAACTGTTTTTGTGGTATAAAGGTGAAGTAGATGGTACAGAGAGGCTTTACTCCCCTTGCCAAGCATCAGGTAGGAAAGTCCCTCTCTGCCTGTTGCAAGTCATGCAGACGGCCCAAAAAGACAGTTATCAGAAATCCATCAGACAGCTGTCAAGAGGGACAGCTGCATCCTGGGGCTGGAGCGGCAGCTGTGCTGAGCCAGAAAACCTCCACATACCTGCATAACACACAATGTGAGAAATCACCCATCTTGGATCCTCTTAAAATAGGAACCGGAAAGCAGCAGCACCAAGGGAGGGAGCTTCAGGGCCCCGAGTACTTTCTGCTTGAATACTGTACTCATCACACCACCTCCCCATGCACAGCCAGTTAAATGCAACTTCTTCCTTTCTTTCCCCAGGGAAGAGCTGCTCCCACCAGACAGGAAGGGACCATTACTCCTCTAACCAAATTTGGCAGGAAGGTCTCACCGTATTTTTTTCTGCAATAGAAATGTTAGTTTAGCTGCAGCACCTGCTGCTGGGAATCCCAGGTGACCAAGGAAACCTGGAGCTGTAAAGGGAGCAAAAAGGAGCTGTAGCTCCCATCCTTCTCAATTTTGGTATTAGGGGCAAATTCCTCTCTTCCTTACCCTGTATCTTTCCACCAGCAGGATAAGGATGGCACAGGAACTCTTTCATTGCATGTGTAAGGGATTATTATCAATAACTGCTTCTAAACAGTTCTTTTGCTAGAGCTCTGCAAACAACTTTGCTCTGGCAGCAAAAGCATGAAGGGAAATCCAGGCAAGCAGAATGAAACCCTACAATACTATGCATTCCTCTTGCATTGCTTCTTACAAAAAGGTTCCACTTCCGAGGCCAAAAACCTTGCTGCTGGAAAACATATTTTTGTGAGGAAGCCTAGAAAAATAGTCTGTGTTGTGTTACCTCCTGTGTTTTTTTTTCAATGAAGTGTCTTCAATGGTCCGAGGCCATTGTGGCAACCTGCCAGAGCCCAGTTTGGATTGCTCCAGTACCTTTATTTTTCTTTCTGTCCCAAGATTTTCATTCAGTATCACACAACAATTTTTCTCATCTGCTTTTTGATATGTACGTGGATGCACAATACATGCCCCGGATTTGAGTGTGTACATTTGCTTTAACACAGAGAAACTTAAATATGCGTTTACTTATAGCAGACATTTGGTACTTCTTTGCCTTAATGGTCCAGTCTGCATCTTCGTTGCTTGGAAAATAAAACATAACTGCAGGGAGTCGGTAGTAAAAGGCAACTAATATAAAGAACGAAAGAAAGGAGCAGAAGTGTTCAGAGACTTCCAAAAAAAACCCAAAAAAC
>VZTL01027780.1:0-24623 GCA_013400535.1 Scopus umbretta | reverse complement strand
AAAAGAAAAAAAAAAAAGAAAAAAAAAAGAGCGAGGGAATGTGAAGTTAATGATAAAGAGAAAAGGATATTTATACTCAGTAAAGTGTGAGTTGGCTCCATTTACTTCACTTTAGTATTAAAATGTTCCTTTTAAATGGAATGCTTTACAATACCCTGGATTTAAAATTAAAAATTAGCTACTGGTGAAAGTAACTTACTTATGGACTTTTTAATAGAATCTTGAATCAAGGTTAAAAGTAATTTTACCAGACGACATTGGAGCAGCATTGATGGATGGAGTAGTTCTTTGCCATTTAGCCAATCACATAAGGCCACGTTCTGTTGCCAGCATTCACGTACCATCGCCAGCAGTGGTAAGTCATTTATCTTGTTTTTGTTGCATCTTACATGAAAACGAGCCTTTGAAGTTCAATACGAAAATATCATGAATCATGTTTACCACATTAATTGGTTACGTTCCTCACTTCAATTTTTCTGCAAGAAGCATTAAACAAGGCTCAGAAGTTTAGTTTAAGAGCTATTTTCATACACTGAGTCTTCATAGAATTTGTTTTGTGTTTTAGCAACTGTGACTGAATTTGTATCAGAAATATACAATCTTTCACGAATGTATGATGAAGATCTAACATCCTGTCTTTACAGCCTAAACTCAGTATGGCAAAGTGCCGAAGAAATGTCGAAAACTTTCTTGATGCTTGTAAAAAATTGGGTGTTCCGCAGGTATAGTAATTGTTTTATTGACTTACTATTAATAACCACAGAAAATGTCAGCAAAAACTGAAGTTGGGTTTTTTGGGAGCTGAATCCAGGGAGCAATAGTGATTATAACACTGACCAGGGAACTTGAAGATTTGAAAATAAGTCCAATTTCTGGCCTGTGGCATGAACTTGAGGAAGCTACTTCATGGGTTTCTAGTCAGTTCCTTATAGTAAAAATAAGACTGACCTCCTTGTAAATTAAATTATCATCTAAATGAAAGAACTGATGTGAGGGGATGATATTGTAATATTTGAAAATCTTGAGTTGCAACTCACTTTAACATTAATTTCAGTATCTGCCTAGGAAAAATTCTGCCACTATAGAAATATGTAGCCTAACTGATTAGCTGTCTCTTTTACCATGGCTGTAGTTGCAGCCCATTGTTCATGCTTCAGTTGCCCTAGTTCATCCTCTTACCTTCCTGTATGGGGGTGGAGGGAAACAGAAGATAAGATAATTTCCTGAATATTATGAGACACAAAAAACTCCCTTGACCCTTTTAAATGGAACAAGAAAATTAGTTCATGGGTTTAGAAGCTTGGGTTACTGCTCTGCCACAGCTTCTGTCTAGCATGGAGCTGCAGGCCATTCAGAAATTAGAGATGATAAGATTTATCTCCTGAATTACATGTAACACCAGCTAGCATTTGGGAAAATTGTCCAGTTTGTGCTGAATTTTGAAACTGAAAGATTACTTTCTTGGGGAATGGCTCATTACTGAGGACCCAGTCATCAGCACTTCCAAGTTTTCTCAAGGGAAAAATTGATAATAAGCCTACAAAACAAGGGAAGGGGGAAATAGGCTGCTGAGCCAACGGTGCCCATCAGCCTGTTTTTCTTGCTTTGCTTATGTAAAGAAACGGAGTCTTTGGCTTTCTGAAATTAGCAGTCTTTTATATATCTTCTGATGTTCCATAGTTTAACATTTTAAACAGATCTTAGATATAATTAGTTTCTGACCATTCTGTTTTTGTAGAGAACCACATGTGAAATTTAAGGCCAAAGACCTTTTCTACGCAAGTGTCTTAAAGTGATGTATGCGTGACTTCAGAGAGAATGTTTGTTACCTGCCGTGGGGGAAAAATGAAATGAAGCTTGATACATGTACTGCTTTATTTTGCAGGAGAGACTTTGCTTGCCTCATCACATTCTGGAGGAAAGGGGTCTGGTGAAGGTTGGCCTCACAGTTCAAGCTCTGCTTGAATTGCCAACGTTGAAAGTATCTCAGCTTTCCTCCATGTGACATGACTTCTTGGAAGCTAGACAACTTACCATTTGATCTGTTGATTTGGATTGCTCCGAGGCAGTTCAGCTTCCTACATAGGAACATCCAAGCCATCAAAAACTAGTATCTGTCCAGATGCTGTAGAGAGCCTTACTTTGGAGTTGTACGTGAAAACCTTGGGGTCAGCTGACAGTTAAAATAACAGAATTTTTTTTTTCTTTTTGGCTTGGGTTTTTTTTTTTTTTTGTAATTGGATACATAAAGAGATTGTGGTAGCATCAGGTTCTGTTTCCAGTTAATTCAAGTTAAAAGCTGCCATTTAACATCTCACAGTGTTACAGTTAAATGCTGGATTTCTTTTCCTACATTAAAAATGTTGTTTGAATTATTTTAGAAGTAGAAAGCGTGCCCCACACACACACTTTAATCTTTCAAGTCAATCATTTGATTTAAAGGTAAGACAAAAAAGTAGCGATGGTATGATGGTAAAAATGTGAGCAACTGATCACTTGTAATCCACTGTCATGCTCAGAAAGCTCAATATTTGCGTTCTTTATTTTTTTGCACTCCTGATTGTAACCTACACACTTCTAAGATTGCCAGTATTTATGAGTGTATGGTGATTACACAAAAGAGTATACAATGGGGAAAGGAGACATTCTATTGAGGTTTTTTTCAGTCTTCTAGGTTGGTGCCAAACATTTTTTTCAGTTGTACTGTAGATTGTTTACATGTGAAGTGCCTGTGTAATTGATAACTCTTAATAGTCTTAAACATTTTTGAAATTTCTTTGTTTAAAATAGATAAAATGGAAATTTTTAAATATTTTAATATTTTTTTGTAAAATCAGTATGTGAAGATTTAAGTAATACTTCACATTTTTGATGTTGGGTGTTTTAAGTTTGTTGCACAATTTAATTGGTTATTTTGTTGTCTAATTATTAGAAAATACTGTAAATACTTTTTATTTATGCTATTTAATTTTCTAATACCTAATCCATTTTGGTTTAATGTATTGTTGGACAAAAAAAAGTTGTCTACTTTTCTTTGTCTGGGACAAACAAATATACATGGTAAGACATGAGGACTAGTGATGCATACAGAATAATTTAGGACATTTTGATAAAACTGCCAAAATCTCAGGTTTATGCTGTGACTTTCAGGATTTTGTGTAATATTGCTCCTGATCTCACATTACATTTTTACAACAGGTATATCCGTAATTTAGTTAAGAAATATCAGTGTTTATCTTTTCGGTGTTTATGGGATTTATTGTGTAATTTACACAAGTGTGGCATAGCACACAAATCAGTTTGTACAAATGTCACTGTGCTGAGATATTAGACTTTTCTGGATAAATGTGAAAAGAAAAATTTCCACTGTGGTGGTTTTTTGAAACTTCTAAGTTTATGTATTTGTTTGGTTCTGCACAAATTCTTGGTGTTTTGAGAACATTCTGAAACCATACACAGTTTACTTGAGTTCTTCTCCAAACAAGTTGCAAATAATTTTATAATTTTAATAATAAATCTTTGCATTATTTTGTTCTTCATGAATAGGTAGCTCAATTATAAAAGAAGTTCTGACTGTCACAGATTTTTCTATTTCAGGCGGAGTTAATATTGATTGTTTGCCAAGTGTGTAACAAGATTTGATTCTGTTCTTTCCAATAAATCAAGGCCCCATGTAATATAATTCAGAAAAGAATGAGGGAGGGGTATCACTTACTCCTTACTTCATTTACTATAGTCCTTAAAATCAATAGCCAAGATGAAAAATAACCTTTTCCTGACTACAAGATTTATTTTTTTTTTTAAAGATATGTTATTTCTAACTCCACTTAAACAAGCTGATTCATGTGTAATGGTTAAAATCCACTATTACTTACACAGTGTTTTCTTAAATACGGCTCATGGGGAGGCTGGTGTAAAACTTAATTTGCAAAGTTCTAGGTATAAATCTTAGGTTACACAAATACTTGTTTAAGGAAGCTGGATTGCTTTGACCTTTGAAATATGGTTTTTTCCATTAAAAGCAGTATCTGAAAAGTCATGCTAAGACTAAAATGAAAAAGTAATATAATTCATTAAGCAAAATGCTTGTTGTCTGCTACATTTGAAGAGCACAAATAAAGAATAAGTCATTGTCTTTCAGTTCCTTGCTATGGTATTTGACAGCAACAACAAAGTTCTATTTCAGTACATTAGCCATAGAATTGCTAACTGTGAATTGTTACTTTCAGTTATCTGGCTTAAACTGATCTACACTACTATTTTATTGTCATATTTAAATATGCTTTCTGATCTTAAAGTAACTTTTTTCCTACTAGAAATAAATTTATAAAGTTATATCACAGTGTAAACATTAAGAATTCCCTTGATGTAGCATGCCAGATGCTTCAGGGTTTTTTAAGCTTAGCTTACTTCCTAAGTAACCTGAAAATTGGATATAAAATTAATGTACTCATTTTAAACCGTTATCTCTGAAGTTGAAAACTACTAAAATAACTTTTTTTTTTTAGTATTCTGGAGTTCTTTCCCATAAACTTGCTAGAAACAGTCTTGCTTTGCCATCCATTGGAAGTTATTATGGCCGCCTTTATGCTTATGGGCAAGGATAATCATGATTCTTTCAGGGCTTCCTTTGTACCATTGCAAAGGCTAAGGCCTTCAAGTATCCTTAGGAGCAATCTGAGAAAAGGTCCACTGTGCCTGGATGAATCTTTTCTCATCTTTGTTCAGCTGCTTTTACAAATAATAATAATAATCTAAAGCCTTGCTAAAATTGGCTGTTCCCATCGTGATTTTTTTAGGAGCAACTGCAAAAACTATGCTAAAAAAGTTTTGAATTTTAAGTTTTAATTTTAAAGGAGCCTGTAGAAATTATTGTTGTCTTCTCTATCCAAGAATTTGCCTACTACCCCCTTTCTCCCTTTCCATTTAATTCCCAGCATAATCTTATTTATTTTTGTTCACAGATCTAGTGACTTCACATTGTTCATTACTGCATGCCACTTTCGTCCTTCTTCTTTACTTTTGTTTTTTCTTTTAAGAAATTGCTCCAGTGGCATTGGTGAACTACTGTGATTCCAGAATCCCTGCTCCCAACATTTAGTATGTTTAAGATACCCCTTTCCTATTTTGTTTAAGATACAATCTCATTACTTGGTACAGCTGATAGGATGGTTAAAAACTGAGGCCTGCTCGATTCCTATTGTAGTCACTCAGATTTTACTTTGGATGTGAAGAAAAGTCAACATTAAAAGCTTTAGGAAGCTGCATTAAGTTTTCCTAATGAGTTTAAGACTTAACTAGGGTGCTCTGTGAATGCTCTACAAAGTTATTGCAATAATGTGGTATGAACTGTAAATTACAGAGTGAATCAGCATACTGACAGGGCTTCTGGCCTTGTGCATTTTTTCTATTTTTTCATGTCATTGAATTGCACATGAATGATGTTTCATTTAAGCAATAATGTCCCAGATATTGTGAGATCTTAAAGCAGTAGCATTAAAATAATTGTTGTAAAGTGTGGTGACTTCCCACACAGTATCTCAGAAATGCTTGACATCCATTATGTAATACTACTAATCCAGTGTGCTAGCAGGGGCACTGCTGGGGATGCAGAAACCATCTATACCCATGTATCTGGATAACCAAGAACTAAAATGATCATAAAATATGGAGGAATACATTTGAGACAATAAATAACCATTACATGAATCATAAGAATTTCTGGGAAAAATCCTAGCTTCACTGAAGTCAATGCAAGTTTTGCTCTTGACTTCAGTAAAGATTTCATCTTTTTAATTTATGGAACACCTGAGCTGGAGACCATATCAAACATGACTTAAACTTGTTTGACACTAGCAAAGCTTTAGTGTCAAATTCTTGACTAAAAGTAGTGATCTCTGGTAAGTCAAAGGAAGCTGTAAAATATTACACTGATTCTTTTTTTTATATACAAATTTTCTGATACGGCATATGCAGTATTAAGACGATAGGAAAAATTACTTTGAAGCACAGCTTTCATATTATGAGAAGGTATGTCACCTCAAAATTGCAGGTGAGGACTGTCATCAGTTATTTACTGCAGTAAAAACTTTATTTCAAATATCTTATTGTTTAGTGGCCAGCTTCTCAGATTTTGACATAAATCTGTAGCCAAATTCAAACTAAAAAATGAAAAGGCATCCGCTTTCACTAAAACCAAATTTCCCTGTGTCTTCTTGGTATTGAGGAGGAGGACAAAGGTCTGGCACTTCTTCCTTCTGCGGATTTCTTAAATGCTTGTATGAAATGTAGCTGTTGTATCTAATGCAGCTGCAGTCTGCCTGCTTGTCTCGGAATTGGTCTGTATACCAATGCAGAGATAAAGCATGTTAATTCAACTGATTTCAGCTGAAAGCAACTTGAGGGAGTTTTTAGCACTTTCTGCAGATAGGATATGATTTTGTATTGGTAAATCAAATTTCTCTTTTTACTCACTAGGTCAGGCTAATGTATGTGTTTCTTTCAAGAGGTATATCTTATTAAACAGTGACCTCTACTTGAAAAACAAAAGCAAATAAACAAAACCACCACCCTGACACACACAAAACTGGTGAAATATTTCCTGTTTACAGGTGACTCTGGAATTTTTTTTTAAAAAAAAGTCATTAAGACCAGGAATAGGAAAGGCAAAGTATAGTTGTCCAAGGAGAGGGTGTTCTGAGTTGATGGCATGGTGAATCACTTCACAGTGAAAAGCTTTTAGATGTAGTAGAGAAAGAAATAGATGTTTTGTAGCTACTTCATGCTGAGGGAGGTGGATCCTTAAGTATGTGGAGCTTTCTGTAGAGGTTACAATAACAAGAAATTTGGCATCTTTGTTTTCCCAAAGACTGTATATTTTGGATAGCTCTATCCCAGTGCCGCAGAAAGCATTGTTGATTGTGCAGAGGGCATTGCCCATTCCAAGCCCTGGGCAGGGTACCTAGCTGGTGCCGGCTGCGCTGCCCTCTGGCTTTGTAATGACGAGGCTGGCCTGTGTGGTGCAGCTTCTGAAGGAAACACCTCCTTGCTTCATGCTGCTGCCTCCTCCTTCACAGGGTGCATAATTCTTTTAAGTAGATCTTTGCAATTGGAGTTAAAATGCTAAGGAAAGCGATAACTTTACTTCAGAGTAATAGATAAGTAGATGTTTACCAGTATTTAACTTGTACCAGCAAAGAATGATGTAGTGAGACAGAGGAAGCTTGCTCTAGGAACTACAGAACTTCACTGTTTGAAAATTGCACCATAACTCTTAACAGGTTAGTGTCACTTGTCCTCTCATGCGAGTGAATCAAAATAGTAATACTGTTTCTTGTTCCATATGCAACACGCTGTGGGTTGTATGTAATTCATTTACAAGTGGGGGGAAAGGTGAACAGTATTTTTTTAAATCAGGAATTTTATGGCACAGATCTTTTTGGTCAAATAAATATGAAGGTAGAAAATTATTCTCTTCCTATGAAGAAAAGTTCTGCTGATCTTGACTGTTAAAATAGAGAACATAAATGATTAACTGAATTTTAGTTTAAACTTGCCATTGCACAGGAGCAGTTCTGGCTCCTGTGTTTCTTACATAATAAAATGCCGCTTTGCTTTATTTGTCTTTAACTATTTCACATAGTACAAATCTGACAACATATTATTTTAGAATTGTGGTTATATGCAGTATTCGTTCCCTCATTGGTTTTGACCTTTTTATTTTTGTAACATGGGAGGCAAAATTGCTATAAGCTACTTGATTAATTTCTATGGAAGGAATACAAGTTGTTATAAAAAATGCCATAACCAGTCATTTTTAGTTCAAATGTTTCATAGCCAACTACATTTTCAAAGAATAATTTTAGTGTGGTTTTTCCAGACACATTTTAGAATCCTAATCTTAAACAAAACCAAAAAGTCTTTCCAGGACTACTTTACTGTCTCAGCAAATATTAAAGGAGAAGAATAGCTTAAACTGACAGTGAATCTAATTGTTTTGGGAAACTTTCTATTTGGCAGTGTTAGGTTTATGATTGGACTCAATCTTAAAGGTCTTTTCCAAACTAAATGATTCTATGACTTCAGTGAAACCAGAATTTCCCTCGATAGTTTAACTGAGCTACAACACAAAGCCAGTCATTTCAAATTAATTCATGGTACTAATGAGGATTTCCTCACTTCTTTCAAAACTGTGTGAAATAAGACAAATGTAACATTTTTTTTCTCACAATAGCTTTATGAAGGCAGATTGTGAAATAGGGAGTACTTAGAAGTAATTGCAAGGATGCTTTATTGTTTTGTTTCATTTTTAAATACAAGTGAACCAGTGAAATCTTTCCAGAATTGCTGTTTGTTTAGGACTTGGTGTCATGCCATTCCTGGCATGGGAACTCCCATTGGTCAGTATTAATACACTTTCTGGAGCACGTGCAAGATTGTGCTCTTCACATGCAAATGTTAATACAGTTGTGTCTACTTAATCGATGTGTTACATTAAGCATTGCTGCAACTGTGGGAATTCCTAGCTGCAACTCTGCATGTCTGTTGCACCAGCAGGTAATGCAAGGCTTTGATTCCCATGAGGGGCATATGCAGGCATTGCAAAAGGGTTGTTTGGTGGATTACGTTGGGAATAATGTGAATACTTTTTACTGTTTTGTAATGTGTAGAACGAGGAAAATGTGATTGCTTTATGATTGTCATTCAGTTGGTATTCTGTTATTTCATTTTGTAACTCATGATTATAAAACTGAGAAAATGCAATGTAACCAAACGATCAATATGTAAATGTGTGCAGGACAAGGCAGAAGTAGTTCTGAGGCACAGTTGGAGAGTGATCATTTAAAAACAGATGCTTAAATTGTGTATATACTTGCAACATCTTTGGTAGTGCATTTTAATTAATTTTGCGTTTCATGTTCTTGTAAAGTGCATCTTCCATACTTCTGAAGATTGTCAATTTGTACAATACTATATTAAGTCTTTTTTCAGGACTTCCATTATTGCTGGAGCTTCCAACATATATGTTTCTTTTGAAAAATGTTCCTACTGTTATTTTTTTGTAAATAGTTTTTTGTATTAAATTTGCATGGATAAAACCCACATTTCCAAAACCAGTGTACATACTCTGTGTATAAAATACAAACTGTTTCATAACTTTCATGTAGTCAAGTTACTCAATTTGATTTCACGACAGTTTTTATACATTTGTAGTAAATAATGAGAATTTGTTGTATGTTTTTTCAAATGTCTGTTGCCATTTTGATAGATAAGTGACCTGCCTCATTACATATCACAAAATATGTTTTCTTATAGTGACGAACAAAAGAAATGTTAACTCTTATTCCAGGGAAGTATAGGACACTTTTACATATGAAGTATGTTAGGACTTCAGTTTAGACCAGCGGGGACATCAGTGGTGAGAATACGTGAAGATAAAGATGCCTTCACCTGTAGCAGGGTCTTTATAACTTTACATGTTTTCCTGTTTTATACAATGTGAAAACCACCCGATGTCGTATAGCGTATATATTTGGAACAACATAGGTTTTTTTAAATCTTGCTAATAATAAGCTTAATCCAGTACGGAAACTCCTACTAACAGAGCTGATCTGCTTCCCTTCCGTTCCCTGGGTTGGATCTGTTGATAAACCAGATCACCTCTTGTGTGGTTCACAGTCATTAATTGCTAGATCCAGCATTAGGGAAATAGATCTTCCATTTTTTGGAGCTGTAGTTAAATTAGGTTATTCAAATGTAGGTTAAATTAGAATTCTATATGATGAAATTGATTTTACTTTAATTTCTTTCTGCTTATTTAAAGATCTGGACAACTTTATTAAGGCTGAATATTGAATGTAAAAGATTCTCTTTTGGGAGACATTTTTCCTTGTGAGACTTTTCATTCTGCACCTGCATGCACCAGCTGTTCCTTGTTTCCTGATGAAGCACAATTTGGAACTATGAAGCAGAAATTGAGGAACAGCATTACAAAGAAAGTGAACACCATCCCTTGACCAGGGCATCTAAACAGTTGGAACTTTTTTTGCAGCTAATGATGAGAGGTTTGTGGCTGAAATGTTCTGTGAGTCTGTTCAGTTTCTAGCTATAAAGAAAACTTTTGTCTTATGAAGAGGTCTTTTGGGTCTACAAGGGGAATGATACCATATGCAGAGGCCTCTGTTCCAGGCTGGACTCCATGAACCATGAGACTCCTGTCTGTCCTTGATCATCTTCATGGGAAAGGTCACTGTTGAATAAGGAAATTGTTGTAAGCAAAAAAAAAAAAAAAATTAAAAAAATCTGCAATTTCCATGAGATGTATTGAGAGAAATGTAAAAACCATGAAACTTTGAAGTGGTTTTTGTTTTGTTTTGTTTTTTTTTTGAGCTTGGTGCATTTGATCAGGGTGCTACAAACAATTATGTTCCTTTAGATTATCAGCTGTGGATCATATGGCTCAGATATGGAGTTTTTTCACTGAGTTATGAGGTGTTAAAAGTTTTGTAAATGGCAAGCTCTAGCTATAAGCAAAAGGAAGATAGTTTACAACACCTGCCTTGGTAAAGGTGTCTGCTGCTGGTGGCAGGCTGCATTGATTCCATTAGGATTTGAAAACTAATGGCACTGAATAGCTTAGAGATTTTTATTGCAATGCTTCCTCCACCGAGTGATTCTTCAGGAGGAGTACTTCGGTCTGTATAGGTCTTGCTGACTGCACCAGCCTTTTCACATGTCACACTGAGCTTACTTAGCTTCTATTTCCTAAATCAAAGATGGTGAAATACTGCTAAATAGAACTTTTTTGTTTTCTGTTCAGGCTTGAAATCTGCATCTCCCTCCATAGTCTGTCAGATACCTGTGATGTATGTTCTCATGCTGTGTCTGCTTTTACAGTCTCTCTTCAGTGTTCTCCTTACAGACCAGTCGTGCATCTTGCTGTCTTCAGCTGCTGGTTTGCATTGGTTATGTTTCATTGTTATGACTGTAGCCTTTTAACTTTCCTCTCTGATTAAGATACATCTACACCAGTGACGGATATAACTACAGTGCCCCAGGCTAGCGTCATCGCTGTTCTGATACTCTTAGTTTGTGGAAACTGTATGGAGGGGCGGGAATCAACAACTCATCTATGGTTTCGCAAAATTTCCCTTGTTCTGTGTTGAAACACGAATCGGTTACTCTGAGTGACTACAAATATCACTCAGATGGCTCTTAGAACCCTTCCAAGAGTATTTTTTAAAAAGTTTGAAGTTTAATGTTGCAGTGACTTTAGCAGATTAAACCTATTTGCAAAATGTGTATGTAATTATTTGTGAGTCTAATTAGTCAGGCCTCATTAAAAATGGAAATCTCATGCTAATAATATTCTGATTATAAAGCCAAAGAGTAGATTATAATATGAGTATCTAGTTTTCACAGCTGTAACACATTGCCTTCAGAATTGAGCAATGCATAACTCAGCACAGTAGCTCATAGCTACTAGTAAGGCAATTTGAGAATTAGAACTTGTTAACTTTTATGAAATTCACAGGTGATTTAAAGGTTTGACTTCATATCATCTTAACATAGCTTTCATTATAGTGGGGAAGTGGAACAACTAGACTGTATGTGGAACTTCTGTAGGTTTTTTTAGCTAACATTTAAATGTGACAAACTTACTGGATTACTTGTATTTTTCAGCAACTCAATAAATGTCTATCTTTGGAGTATTATAATTGTGGCTTTATTATAATTATTTCATTACCAGAATTCATACAACTTTTCATGTCTAAATACAGATGTGTCTGTGTGTGATCTCTAGATCAATAATCACAAGTTGGAGAAATGATAAATGATTTACCCAGAGAAAATCACGTGTTCTCTCTTACCTGGTTCTGTGGCAATGTCTGTTCTAAAGAATCGCCTCTACTACTATAGCCATAGGCAGAAGAAAAACTAAGTTCATATCTAAGAATGCATCTATGGGACTATATTGTTGCCGCCACCCTAGCATACAACTATGAAAGCTCATGTCAGCATGGGGACTGCAGGAGGCCACCACTTTTTGCATCTTCGTCTCGATACCTTTCCATCCCACTTGCACGTGGCACTGCATTCCTCTGTATATAAGAAAGTCTGTTGAAGCTGGTTGTCGGAGGCCTGGAGGCTCGCTGCTCTGATGAGTTCAAGGTACGAACCTTCCAGAAGACCACCTTCTACCTTACTCTCATCCTGTCACAGGAGATGGCCCAAGTGCCGGTGTTGTCCACTAAATGGCATACTACTATTTTTATCTTCCATAAAACTGTTAGAGCTACATTACATTTCTCGCTCTTCATCATTTCAAAGAGGTTTGCTGCTTTTCTCCTAATGCATTTACGGATACTTTTCTGCTCCAAGGTTAGTGGGTTTTTTTAAACCCTTTAGCAACTTGAGTGAGAAATACTGATATCTTTAAGTGTAAATGTTAATTTATGTTAATAACAATGGTATCCCACATAGACAGGTATGGGTTCTTCAGCTGATGAGACATTGTTCATTTCAGCCACTTGCTTTGCTCTCTAGAATCTCCGTCTATAATCAGAAGAAGAAAAAGGTAAAGCAACAGCAAAGAATGTGCTTCCTAGCATAAGCTTCTAAGTGCTTGAACTGAAAAATATTTGATAAGACAAACCATCCCACATTCCATGTATTCTCCAGCTCCTAAGAAACTTGAGCAAAGGAAAGGAGGATTATCTCTGAAAACTTTCAGTGATATTATTTAGAAATGGGTAAGTAGAATTGAATTTGGTCACAAATAATGTTTATGTTAAAGCTATTCTCCTCCAGTCTTCAGTGGGTGATGTGTCTAGCCTGCACATTCCACTGTGTACTGAAATGGTAAGTTCATTATGTTTCTTCTCCAGTAAGATACTTACACAATGATGAAATTGAGATACTTCTGCCAACAGTGATAACTTTGTGATTTTTCGGCTCAAGCAACATAAACTTCTATTTCCCGGGAGTGTCAGTTAAATGATGATTATATCATTTCTGGTGAAATGGTGGGGGAGTTGTCAGTTTCCTTCCTCTTGTCTCTGCAAACTAAGGATTGCAAAAGAAGAGAGGTAGTAGATAGCAATCTTACTCTTGGACCACCCCAATGAATCAAACATCATTTGTTACTCAATTTTTTTTGCCCTTGCAAGAAAAGTATGGCAGTCCCATACTTGCCTGTTTATCTGCTATTGTAGTATTGTCTGTATATGCCATCATCAAGCCTTATTTGTTTGTTTGGGAACTTTAAAACTCTTGCCAATTTTTAACTTTTGCTGCTGACTTAGAAACAGTCTTATCACACAGGCTCGGTTTGATGTGTGCTCTTTCAATAACTTGCATTAATGTTTTTTTTGAAGTTTATTGCAAATTTAAGAGTTCGATTTGATGCATGAATTGAAATGACAAACCTTGTTATATTTAAGAAAAAGTACTTGATTCTTTCAGGATTTACATACCCCATAACTGGGATTTCATTTCATGTGGTTAGATTATTTCGCCTTTCAGAGATCAACAACATGAAATTCTTTTTTAACTAAACGCAACCATAGAGTTGCTGTAATGTGCTTATAAGGCATCTACAAAACACAGCAGGTCTTATCACTTCTGTTCCTGCAAGTACAGATGGAGAAAGAAACCTCTCCCCCATCTGTTTTTTTTCACCTGGACTTCTACATAAACCAAGAAAGCCTTATGTGAAGAAGGTGAAATTTAGTTTCTCTAAATAGGAATTTTTTTAAACCTAAATTTATTGTGTCGTCTTAGAAGCAGCAACAAATTCATGTCTAAATTGACAGAATACTCTGAATATCAAAATTGGTAAAAACATGCTGGTATTTTTAACTTTGTGATGGACCACATCTGTTTGACAATATTGCACCTTGAATCTTCCTGTGATCGCTTGGGAGCACAGGTCATGCTCTGCCTACAGACATTGAGCCCCCTTTATTTCAGTAGTAGAGGGCTGCTTCTGCACTCTGATCTCCAGGAGTACAGAGCATTCTGCCATTTTTGAGTTTGTTTATACAAAATGCCTTTACTTGATGCCACCACAGCTGTTACCCTTGCAAGCTTATCAACATGAAAAACAAACAAAGGAAGTGGAACAGACATGCAGTTAAAAATATGCAACTGGGTAGGGGTCAGGGCCCCTTAAAGGGGTTTCAGTTCTCCATCAGCTTCCAGCAGTGTCAAGTGTCACTAGTCTCGGCATCCCTTCCACCCCCTCTCCAAACTAGGGGAGCTCCATACCCGACTCCTCTATAACCTTTGCCTCAACAAAGTCTAAGGTTTGGTCTAGGGCTAAAATGTGTCTTGCTTAAATTTTAAACCAGTTGCCTTCTGTTCACGTGCCCATGTCTGCCCGGGAGGTTGGACTAGGCCATGACCTGAGGTCCCTTCTAGCCTTGGCTCTGCTCTGCTCAGGCTGGCAGGCATCTGCTTGCGAGGCAGCTCTGAGCATCCTTCTGCTCTGCAAGATCTGGAGCGTGCTGCCCTGCTTGCTGGCTCATGGACTCCTGAGGATGGTGCCTCAGGAAGAGCTGGCTGGCCAGCAGACTTTAGACAGCTGTGGAGCCTGGTTTGTGCCAAATCTAGTGATTTTTATAATTTTTTTAAATTTTTTTTTTTAAGGGAAGTGGATGGGGAGCACACAGGCACCCTTGTCAGCTGGCAGAAGAGAGGGTGGAATGTTTCTTCGCAAGCGAGTATGCGCTGACATTTCCAAAATGAACAGCTGGATTGATATGAAAATGTATCTCTATTGATGGTGAATTTGTCAGGCATGCTGTGATTTTGATGGACTGAAGGAATCCAAAGGCATTTTTGCCCTGCCCCACACCATGCTGTTTAGTTAAGCTCGCAGTTTTGAGTGGACAGTACATACATTGTGGTGCTGTGAAAAGCACCCACAAGAAGTGCTGCTGCGGACGAGAAATTTTTTAAACAGCGTAGGAGACAAATTTCAAACCAAAATAAGGCATTTGAAATTGGGCTGTCAAAAGTGATTAAGGGTGGGGAACGTATTTACTTGCTTTTTTTTTTTCCCACAATGGGAAGAAAACAGTGGCTAACTTGTATTCTGTTGAGCAGTCCTTCCCGGTGGGGAGGACTTTCTGACCTCTGATGAATGTTTTCTATTCCAGACATTCACAGGCAGACAACCTAAAAGTATGGGAAAATATGTTTTATGCTTGATATTCTCAGACCATATAATAGGGAGTGTATGAGGGACAAATGCTCTGGGCTGGAAGATAAGGCAAGGCAGTTTCCCTTGTGAGCTGTGGCTCGTTTCTTCCTCCGGAGCAATCTCCCTCTTGTGCTGGGCAGCACTCTCTCTTCTCCCTCCAGCCCCTTCTCCTCCCCTCCAGCACACACGCAACCATTCCGGTATCCCCAGTGCTCTCCCCTTTCCCAGGACTGCCCCTCCACCCAAGGCAGGGCGGGCACCAGGCTGAACTGGCAGCTCTTCGCCCAGCAGAGACAGCGATAAACTGCCCGGTGCTACCTGCAATCCCCAGCCTGTGTAATTAAAGGCAATGTCCTAGAGTAGTGAAGGCATGACTATTTTCACAGTTGAATGTCTGTGAAGACTTTTCCTACTTATCCTGTTCCTGACAATATGTGGGTTTTCTTCTAACCCTATTTATTTAAATATGGCTTGGTTTATGATGAGCCATATCATGTAATTGTTTGGGCTGAGCCAATGCATGGATCAAGGGACTTCGTGTCTTGAGGGACTTAGTGGGAAGTATAACTTCACTAAGAAAACATCAGAGAGTGCCTCTGTTCCCTTGGTATGTTCCCAGGGTCTTTCTGCAGAGGCAGTGGTGCAAGACTGGGAGATGTTTCAGAAGAATGCAACTCTTCAAGATTCAGGATTATAGTTGGATTAAACGTGTATTATAAAGTCACTGCTCAGTCAACTTGTGAGCAATTCAGGAGAGCGCAGCTCATTTTTAGAAGAGCGCAGATTGCTGCATTGACAGGTTTAAGGAATGCTTTTTGCAAAAGCAGGCAAACTACCGAGTTCCTTTCACTAAAATAAATATTTCCTTTCCTCTATTAAGAGGAATCTTCCTCAGCCAGCTGAAATCCATCTTGGAAGTGGCAACTGATTAACATGTTGATGAAGGATTTATTAGTATATGTTTTAATAAAGCCAGTTGAAATATTTTTTCCCTGATGTACATCTTTATAGTGTTACTCAGATGTATAGAGTCAACTCATAGTAATGTGGGGCAAACCCCAACTACAGAGCATAGCGCGCGTAAAAGAAAAGGGAACAAGTAGGAAATAGCATGATGATCTTTGGGCTTAATCCTGCACGCCCACAAGTGCCCGTACCTTTAGGAGTTCTGTATTTCTCAAGCATTAACATAACACCAACATTAAGGTGTTAGGTGTTAGCCAATATTTTTGTGTGCAACATGCCCAAGCAGTCTTTAAACAGGTTGAGCCCTGCCTGGAAGCTGAAAGTGGGGCAAATGCTAGTTTTTTCCTACCAGTAACTGATCTGCTATAACCCAGCTTGCATTTATTTTGGGAGGTGGCAGTTCCTCTAACAGTGCCCAAGTGTGAGAAATGCAGTAGGAGAACAGTATTGTTTTGACTAAGAACCACACTCCCTCCTATTTTTCCTCACTTTGCATGTGGGCATAACCTTTATCACAGCAAATGTGATAATCTACGTCATGGATGGTAAACCGTGAATTTGTTGCACAACCGGGCAGGGTGAGAACAACTTGGAACAGTGAGGTGCCATGCTCTGATCTCCTGCTGAGTCCCAAAGCCCTCGCTTGCAGCATTCCTGTAACCTGAGATTACACACAAGGGAGTTCAGGCACTGATACCCAACAACTGTGTGCTTGAGGGCCCAAATCTGCATCCAGCCATTACAGGGGTAGGGCCCTTATGGACACCGTGGACATTGGGACGCACTTGACTTTCAGTTTCAGGAGTCCTTGGAAGATGTGGCTTGTTGGGTGTTATGAGCTCTGAATGCTCAACAGTTGCTGAGTGGGGCCCCAAGCATTTGTTTGCTTATAGGGCTTTGCAGTAGTGTCTCTGCAAGGACTGAACAAATAAATCATTGCTCTATAGCTCTTCAGTAGTGCCTCGATTCATCTTTTCACTGGACTGCTAACTGCACATTCTCCATGACATCAGATTTTTGGCTCTGGCAATTTAGCAGTCCTTTATCCATGGTAAATCAAACGTTGATTTATGTCAAAGGTGTTGTATTTCCTTAGATTTTTTTACCCCAAGATAAAAAACTGTGGTTGGTGCAAATGCTGCTCTGAGAGCTTCTCCAAAGGGCAAGCCCAACACAGCTCCTATTGAAAAGGATCATGAGGCAGGTTGTGTGGGAATGGCCCACCCAGGGCTCTGCCTTTGGAAACCCACTGTGCTTTTGTAGATCTTTAAGCAGTGTTACCTTCAGGTCTGGTCATGTAGACCCGCTTCTTCGTCAGTGCTATAAATTGTTGATAAATTATCTGGCAAAAACTTCTGTCCCCAACATCCCAGGGACACCTCTGGCCAGAATCAGTCTCTCCCACTACCAGGGTTGCAGGGGACAGTTTTCAACGCAGGGCTCTGCCTGTCCAAGCACAGCTGAGCTGGATTAGTCAGACCACCCTATCAAGAGGCTCTGCGTATCCTCTCCTCACTCTCCCCAACAGACCGTGGTCATGCAGCAGCTGCTGGAGAAAGGCATCTTGCACAGAAATGCTTCGCAGAGAGCAGAGCTGCAAAGCAGCTCATCAGTCTCCCCTGGATTACTGTTCCTCTGCTTTTCTTTTCACCGTTACCTAATGTGTGCATGCTCCTGGGCACATACAGGATTTCAACGCTGCCAAAAGAGGCTGGTCTACCCTTTTTCCCTAGTTGAATTTCCTGTTGCAGAACAGAAGTTAGCTGGAACCACTGTGTTTCCACAAAACACTTCAGTTCACATTAATCAGGGTTTTCTGATCAAATTGCATCTTGTGGCAGGAAAATCCCTCCAGCACTGGTGTGGGGCTGTTTACTATATCTCCTGTGTGTAATGTGCTTATTTCACTATCTGGGAGGGGATCTCGAGCCAGACGCCTGCCGTGGGTAGTGAGCAGTGGTTGTCTTTCCTTCCCTATTTCTTCATTTGCCTCCTATACACAAAACACTCTCAGGCTGGCTGTTCAGATGTAGCTGCTTGAAACTTGCTCTCTAGAAACAAGAACATATGCAGGACTTTTTCTTCCATTCTGCTGTTCCAGTTTTCTTTTTTTAGAGCTAGTAAATATTTTCGTCTTGCGTGTTACCTGGCTCAAAGGAAGATCCCGACGTGTTATGGTAAGCCATAACTATGTGATCAGCATTCAATCTCAGCAACTGACTCTCTGCTGCATTTAGCCAAATGGGGGTGGGAGAATTTGTCTGCTTTATATTACGGTTTTATTTTGTCGTGTGTGTTCTTGAAACTCAATGTAGCTGTTCAGGTGCAATGCAGAATACGGATTTATGCACACCAGCATTTCTATATAAATTTGAAAGAGTTTTCCAGTGCTGCTTTCTTTTTTTAGTGGTACTTGATTGTGTTCTTGAAGTAACTTTTCTTGCATCTGCTCAGAGTTCAAGGTGGTGCTTGAATTGCAGATTTTCAGACAGGCACGTTTATACTTTTGTGTGTGTGGGTTTACACTGTTGCTTGAACTGATATGTGTCCCATCCATTGCAAGCCACATTCTGGCTGTTCTGAAATCCTTCCTGTGGTCATTCCTAATTTAAGTGTCTTGTCATATTTTTCTTTTTTATGGGAAGATTTCAATAGCATTTAATATAATTAACAGTATTTAGGCTTGTCCTAAATCAGCATTGACTGATTAGGGCTGTCAGCAGATATCATTGAGGGGGTGTCTGTTGCTGGCCAAGCAGTTATGCTTGCTCCCTTGGGGGAGGCATCAGATGATTTGCATCTGAAAAGGACAAATCCATTCAGCATTTTTGAGGTGTCTTTTAAAAAAAAAATAAAATTATTCTTGGTTTGGTAAACATGAGGCCAAACTTTGTACCTTTAAGAAAACTTTTAACGAAGAACCTTTCAACACCGGTAAGATGTTTATGTGAGACATAAAGGATTGGGCTGCTCTTTGTATTGGTGATCCCTGGCCACTGTACAGGATATAGAAGGCACGGGAGAGCAGGTCAGCACCACTGTGTCCTCTCCAAGGGCACACCGAGCTCCAGGAAAACCACCTGCCCCCAGGATAAATGCTCTTTTATATCCCTCTGGGTTGCAGCTCAGGGTTCAAGGACCAGTCTGTGATAATGATCTAGACCTTGCTCCTACTCCTGTGTTTGCCAGTGGCCCTGCTCATGCACTGACCCTGTTGTGCTCATCCCTCTGGATCTGGCTGTCTGATCCGGCTCACGGCAGCAGAGGCAGGATCAGACTCTGACTGCAAAGCACCAACCGCATTGTTACGGGGAAAGGACCACTTCTCCAAGCCAGCCTCCCGGGGCTGCTTGGCCATCCAGGGCTCCCTGCAGGATGTACCTGCCCCGCGTGTGCTGGGGACCCAGCAGTGACTGAGGGGGTGACAGCTGCTCAGCCCCTGGCAGATCCTACCCTGGCCAGGGCAGTGGCAGTGCTGCAGCACCGCATCCCCACCTGCAGCACCTCATCCCCGCCGGACACAAAGGCAGGAGGCATAAATGAAGTGAGAGGGAATTGCCAGATCCCTCTGCACCCCATGTGAGGGCATTCAGTTGTACAGAGTACCTGCCTTTTACACTTCTTACTGCCACTGCACAGTGACCATGCCGCAAAGACCTCTGCCAACATCTCTGTACATTCTCCAGTACAAGACTGGAGTTTAAAGGAGAAGGAAAGGCAAACTTATTTTGCTTGTCCCAAGGGTTCGGAGGCTTGTGGAGGAAAATTCAGTTTTAAAAAATGACACAGAGAGGCAAAAGCCATGAGGTTATTCTTATTTTAAGATTGCCTGAAAGCCGAGATGATGGAGCACTGGCTCCTTTCGCTGTTGGTGCCTGTGCCTGTCTCTGCACAACGGGCACACTGCTTTTTGCTCATCAGATCTCCTTCTCCATCCATGCCCTTGGGGCCAGTCTGCAGTGTGCTGCTCCGCTGCCAGGCTTGTTTTCCCAGTTACCATGAGAGCACTTCATGTGAAAAGTTTCTGCTTTCATAATAACTCTCTAAACCTCTTTTTTATTTGTCTATTCCATTCTGGAGCAATTACCGCTGTCCTGTGAAACCTGGCATGTTAAGGTTGGAAGCGTAAACCCCACAGGCCGAACACAAACCTACTTTTGGGGGAAAACACTGCTGAGAAAAAACCCAGCGCAGGGCAGGGCAGGGCAGGTGGCCGGTGGGGAGTGGGATGCCAGTGCAACGCCTGCCAGCAGCAGCCGGCTGGAGGGAGGCTGGGCTGGGACCGGGCTTTGGTCACAGGTGAAGGGCTGAGCGTGGCCCTGGCAGGGCTCAGCCATCCCAGCAGGAGAGCCCGGGGGTGCGGCAGGGTGCGATTTTTTTTCTCCCCTCTAGTGTTTAGCACTGAAGTAGCTGCTGAGAGCCTGGCTGCCGTCAGTCCCGCCGCTCTGGGGACAAAGCTGCTTTTATGGAAACGCACCAGTCTCTCGGCGGGGTGCTGCACTCCCAGGTTTTTGACAGCACGCCAAGCAGCCAGCCTGGGAGCTTGCTCGGCTCGCTCCAGGAACTGCAGGTCGAGCTGGGTTCAGGATTGCACAAAGATTTAAGACCTGGGCCATTCCAGGTAAATTCGTTTTTGCAGCTGGGCTCAAAGCCATGTAGTGGGAAGATTTTGCTCCTTCCTAAGACAGCCTCTGGGCTGGGTGGGCAACCAGCGCATCCACCTGTGGGAGCTGATGGTGGGAGGAAGCAAAGGGAGGGTGTTTTGTAACTCTTAATGAGCAACTACATGGTCACAGCCTGGGGCCCAGGAGGCTGCGGTCGGCTCCTGCCCAACCTGCGGGACAGGCAGGGAGGACAGCATGGATGGGAGCAATTTCACTTTGGATGTTTTCAGGTGCTCTGCTCCAGACAGGTTCACGGCTCAGCCTGATGGGTGTGAGGTGTATTTTTCTGTCTGCGCTTGCCGAAGGAGCAGCAAGTGGTCCTGGAACAGCCCTGGGCTTCCCAGCACAGGGCCAGCAGCTCTCACTGCCTCCGGGCAGCACAGGTCCAAGTCTGCAGACAGGGGGGAACAGGAGGAACAGGGGAAATGGCACCTTCCTGGGGACCAGGGATACAGGAATCTTCCCCGTAAACCCTGCATCCCCTGGCAGAGCCTGCTGTAGCCAGTTGCACCCAGTGCTCATGGTGCTGGGACCAGCCAGGTCTGCCAAGGGCAGCTGTGATGCAAAGCTCTGTCTGCACACGTATGTAAGGTGGCTCTTTGTCCCCCCCAGCTCCTGCTGGGAGTTATGTCAGAGCCTTCCTGTTCTGGAGATAATTTTTAGCTTCTGTTGCATTTCTGTCTGGATGTATTTGTGGCCCATTTATTAGCAGTTGTTGCTCTGCCAACTTTGTGTCTTCATTTCACTTCTTCCTGTAACTCCCTGGTGTACTTAGCAGCAGAATTTGGGCTCTGGCATGCCAGGCTGTGCTCCTGGTCCCTTTCCAGCTCGCTGGTCCCCAGCATCCCCACAGCCCTCCCTGTGCATCTCTGGCCCCTGGAACCCATCTTTGCCTCAGGCTGGTTCCCAGCCACAGCTACACACCTTGGTCAATGCTGTCTAATTCCTCAGCCTGCCTTGCATTTTTTTTTCTATAAAAAATTTATGTGCATTGGTGTGCTAGGGTAAACCCTAGCCACTAAGCTGTTTATTAAAAGCTGCCACTGTGCTACAATAAGAATGAAATTATTTTCATGGGCTCTGCTAAACCCCCAGCCCAAGTCCAGCTGCATGGGAGGGAGTGTCAAATCAAGTCCTTGGGTGGGCAAAGGGCACATGCACGTTGTGGAAGAAATTGCTGGAGGAGCAGAAGAAGATGACTTGATGTGATGTGAAGACAGGAACCAGCTTTGGTCAGGGTGTGCTCCCAAGGCAGGAGACATTCTCCACACAGACACCATTTCATCGGCATTTACAGGAAACCGAGGTGATTGGGACGAATAAGGGGTGTCTCTTATGCAGCGGGGAATCTGCGGCAAAGTAAGCTGAAGGGCAGAGATGTGTGTGACATTTGGCTTTGGGCTGGACAGACCTTTCTTGGAACAGAATTGATTACAGAAAGCAAAGATTTCAGTGATGCCAGCTCTATGGAAGCTGCCTTGTTGGCTTACATGATATAGGCACATTCAAACAGCTGCTGTCCCTTCTTTGAGATGCCATCTAAGCCAGGATTAGTCTCCAACAGCAGTCATCAGCAAAGAAATAGGGAAAACTGAGGTCACCACTCACTGAAAGAATAAATATTGACTCTGTGCATTGCTAGAGAGTCTGAATTCCTTCCATCATTTCCTGAAGTCCCATGGAAGCCATAAGTGTTTAATTTATTAATGCAAAGAAGGGATATTTCTTGCAGCAACCAGTCTGTCACCACTGCCCCATGCTCCTCTTCCTAGCATGTCTCTTTGTGGCGACACCCGCTTTTTGGTGCAATTCATAACACTGTGCTGGAGGCCACAGGTCTGTTTGGAATTTCTGAGTCTCTTATTCCGGCACCTTGGAAAGAGCGTGTTTAATGCAAGCTGTACAAAAGAGGCTGGCTTCCCTGAAACATGAGGTAGTTAAAAGGCTTTTACAATTCATTGATTTTTCATGCCACTGGTAATTTCAAAACCATCCCTTTGGATCAGGTGAAACATGCTGTTCGATACCAAATGGTCTGTTCATAGCTGGAGCCTTTTATTTTTTATTTTGTTGACTAGAAAGCTACTTCTAAACATGCAGCTGAATTGCCAAGTTGAAAGCTTTTATTCTGAACTATCAGATCCCAATATTTTAATATAGGAAGGCAATGGATTGCTTAACAGAACGAATTTAGCACTACTGGGATGAATGTATTAAATATATTTTAACCAAAAAGGATCTGTCCCATTTTTTGGACTTAGCTCCAGTGACGATCTTTGCCAACCACTTTGCCATTTGCAATGAGACATTTCAGCAACAATGCTGCTTTTCCTTTATTTCCTCAAACAAAAGTGGATTTTTACAGAAGTGCTTTCTAATTTCTGCATGAACTTGTCTAGCATATCTGTCAGAGGCCAAAGACCCAAACCAAGATCTTCTCTGCTCTTTGAAATCTCTTATTCAGCCTGGAGGCACTGTTAGAAGTTTGCCTTGCCTGGGCTTTGGCTCTTTTATTAATCTTGCCCCGTAGAGCAGCTGTAAGGCTCTGGGACCTGGTCAGGCTCCTGGAGGAAGAGGAAGCTCCTGTGAGATGTTGGTGAGCCCATAGTGACTCCAGGAGTCACTCACCTGGCTGACAAATCTCCAAAAAACTGATTTGTGAGCAAACAGTACAAGTCAGTGGTGCTTCCAAATGCGGTTGTAGCAGGGAAGGCAGCCACGCAAACAAGAAAAAATCCCCGTGGCTTTGCCTGTTGCTGGGCGCAGGGGTGTCTCGCGGCCGCTATCATGGGGCTCCAAGGAAAGGCAGGCACAGCAGCAGGTGGCTGAGCCCAGCCAGCAGCTATGCCAGCCACCGCGCTCAGGGACGGCTTTGTGCACTGGGGATTGCCACAGCACCCTCCAAGTTGCATGCAGGGCTTCCTGGTGAGCCAGGGAACGTATATTTTTATTACCTGCTTCTTCCATGAACTTGTCATCACTTTACGTAGGGGTTTTCGCAACTTGGCTCCATTTGCAGAATACTTAGTAAGAAGCAAATCATCTGCCTGTCCCTGCCCCGAGGTCAAGGTCATGAGGTCCAGCATATGCAGGGATTTGCCCTGTGTTTCCCACAGCTTACTAGGGTGTTGCTGACAGCTACAGCCAGTAAGGTCAGCACAAGCCAAGGTCTGAGTATGTGGCCGTTGCAGAGGTGTGCCCTGAGCCACCTTGCTCTCTCCATCCATGGGCAGTGCTTCCACTCAGCATCCCTGAAACGGGGCATGGATCCTCCCCAGCTTTCCCTCAGCCGATCTCCTCCTTCAGGACCAGCATGGACATTGCATTAACACTGGGGGGAGGAGGAACACCGCATAGGCATCAGGTACAGCAAAATGGTGCAAGGAGAGGAGAAGAAAAGTGTCTGTAGTTTGCAAAGCGAGTTGGTTTGGGTAGGAGGGCAGCAGGAGGAGGCTGGACAGGCAGGCTCTTTTCAGCACGGAGCTGCATTTGCTGCTCCTCCTCGCACGCTCCAGCACTGCTGGCTGTGTCATGGAGCCCTATTGTTGCAAATCCCAACTATGCTTTTTTCCAGACTAATTTTCTCAGGAACTGACACAGTTCTAGCACTTGGGAACTGGCATTTACCCTACTGGCAAATGTTTCTCATCTGTTTCAAATGATCTGTCCACTGTGACCTTTTCTGCTTAAGTAGCTTACACAATGAAAATACATGAACATTAAATCCTAATCTTGCATAACTCTGCAAGCAAGGCCATACATTTACGAGCAGCAAGGGACTTTTTTTT
>VZTL01027776.1:28023-48084 GCA_013400535.1 Scopus umbretta | reverse complement strand
TCCTCCATGGATAGATATTCCTTGACTGTTACGGTGCCTTGACTGACTTAGGGTTGTAAGCACCTTCCTCAAACATTGGTTGCTAACTGCATCAGTTTTCTGAATACATAGCTAGACCATTCTAGATTCTGATGACACATGCTGTTTGCCTCATTTCCTTGTGCCTTAAGGCTCTCCTTTTGCTGTTACCCTGTCTGTGTTGTCTTGTCTCTTTCCAAGTGATACTCTTACTATGGATTAGTTGTGCTGTTGGTGGTAAGATTGCCATGAAGTATGTTGAAGCCTGAAGCACCACCTCTTCTGAGCCTGAGGATTTCAATTACTTACTTACTTTGTCTATGTGCAGGTAGCAAAAGAAGAGTTAGATGAGACTGCTTGAAATGTCCCTTAGCACAACAGTTCCAAAAAGCATTTGTACTTATCTATCAAATATGACAAGACCCATAAGTCAGAGCAAGTTCTGCTTTACCTCTTGCATGAAAAATATGTTTGGGAATTGAAAATGTATTACTTTTCTATCACGGAAACATACAGAGTCTGTTGCTCCACAAAGTTGTGTGTGTGTAGGCCTAACAGTGTTGCCTCTTAATATATTTATGTTAGAGAGAAACATCTGGGCACTGAGAACTTATGTTAAGGGCTTTTTAGTGTATCTAGAATGCATAGCTTTTGTGCCACAAATCTGTTAAGACACAGATCTGTTCTGATTCTAACTGGTTAAGAAAAGTTAAAATTAATGAGAATGCGATCATGCAGATGCTGGCTAGACAAATGGTCTGTTTGCATATTTCCAGTTTTTTAAGGGAACTTGTATCTTGTTCTTGTAGATAGAATGAAAACAGGACACATGTAGATGAGTCTCTCTTGCTGTCATGGAGGATTGTCATTGCATGTGGCAAGGAACTTTGAGGCATACAGACTCCTTGGAGGACTTGGCAGTATACAGTGGACAGACATATGTATGCAAAACAGATATAACCTATTTTGCATTTTCTGCTAAAATAGACATTCCACTAACAGTCATTTTCATAACTTAATTCTTTTTTTTCCAGGGAAGTAACAGTACAAAAAGACATCATAGTCTTTTGTATTCATTCAATCTTTTATTTTGTATCAACTTTGCTTCATTTACTGATGCTGGCACTGGATGCTCAGTTTGTGATGTACTCGTATAAAAACCTCAGCTCTGCAGTGAAAGTCCTTGAAATTGAGCTTTTGATGGTAGATTGAAATAAAACATGCTCTTAATGAATGGACAGTTCTGTTCTTAAGACTAGGTGAGACGGTTTTTCCTTTATTGTAAGTGGCACCCATTAACATCTGTATTTTCTTGGAAGGAAAGAACAGTTGTGTAAGTTAGAGGCAAATTGACACAGGAAGTCTTGTTGAGCTGTGATGATTAAAAAAAAGAAATTGAAATAACTTCTAGATTTATTTTTGAGTTTTGAGTACTTTAAAAATAAGTTCTCAGTATTCATTGCTGGTACCAATAATGAATACATAGGTTGCTTTTCTGGAAAATACATGGTCACCCTTCTAGTTTCGTACATGTTAATTTTCCTTGAAGGAATGAACAAGTGCAAATAATCAACTTGATACTTGTACATGGGGGGAGAGATGGAGTCGTAGTATTCAGCTGGTTGTGATTTTCTGCATAGGTTTATCTTTTTTGATGTAAGTACATTGGAGGACTTCTACTAAATAAAATATGAATTCCCATTGCATTTTGTGAGTTTGTATGAACTGGTGGTAAATTGCTAACAGCTGGCTTTCAAGATCTCTCTAGATTAGATATTCCTATCTATTGGCTGCCATGGTATCAAAGTACCTTTGTCAGTGATACTTCTCTTCATAGTCCTGTTCTTTCGTCCTTTTTAGGATCAAACCCCCAAATTTTACTTCTGATTTTGTTTAGTTTGTGGGTTTGGTGGTTTTTTAAATATAGTGGTTTTCATATATGTGCAGTAGAAATAAGTTGCTTAAGAAATGCTGTGCAAGGAGTGATGTACTACTTTAAAAGTTACAGCCTTGGAAACACTGTAATTCCTTATGGAACAGTTTTCAAAGTCAGCTTTGCAAACTTTTCCTTGGGTAATTTTTATTAATGAGTGCAACGTATGTATGAGTGCAAAACGTTCCATCCTTGAGTGGGTGACCACAGCAATTTCTCTTTGAAAAGTGAGGTCAGGTAGTACATTTAACTGATGTTAGTGATACATTAGCATCAGCGCATTCTGTATTGGAAGAAATAACTCGCCTTAAAACAATGTAAAAACACGTTGACTCTGAAAGACAATCTTATTATGCAGCAGTGGTAACAAAAATGAATGCCACTGTTAAACCCTAGCATAAATCTCAAGTTTGTGCTGATCTTGGAGACCTTGAAATCCCATCTGATTTGTTATTTGAGGCCATAGCTGTTCGGAAACAGCTTTGTGCTTGCTTTGTAATTGCTCTTTATCAGGCAATTGCTTCCATTTCATAACTGCAGAGTTGGTTCTACATGCTGGCTTTAAGCTTCCAAATTATCAGCAATTTGACATTTGACATTAAGTGGTTGACCTTTAGTGGGTAAGAGGAAAAGCTAATAATTCCTAGTGTTTACAGCACTGATTTTAGTGTGATATTGCTTCTTTCCACTAACTTGCATCTTCAGCCACTGTTGTAAATTTTTTCAAGTTTAAAAGCAAATTGCTAAAGAACACAAGCTTGGATGCTATGTTTTGCATCGTGAGTAGTCCTTTTATTTTAGTGCAACTCTTTAGTCCCTAAAATGACATGCAAGCCTCTGTTAAAACATGGGATCTCTAATCTTTGCCTTCCTTATTGTGGTTTTTGTAGGGGTACAAGCCTGTCTACAAACCACAGTCCGAGAACAAGAAGAGAAGTATGAAATCCAAGGTGGCCCACAAAGAGGCCGGCTCAACAGAGAACAGCTGGTGGGTTTTATTGCTTGAGGCAAATTATCTTAATGACCTTTGGTTCATGCATTTTTGCCCTTTGCCACATGTGCAGGTGCAGTAGATGTAGAATTTTAATGTGGTCTTGTACAGAAATTTGATTATGTGCAAGGTGATCGAAAGAACTGCGAACATCCATAAAGCTGTCATTCTTCTCTATTAGTGGATACGTTGCTATAACCTTGTCAGAGGGAATGCTGTATTACACTCGTGGAAGAAGCTGTATGGGACAGGAAGTTATGCTGCTTCAGCCTTCTGCTCAGCTTTGGAACCTAGTTGAAATTATGTGAAAGTTAAAAGAATAATGTTTTTATTACTACTTGTTTCCATATAGGGCCACTTTTATATTTAACAGGGTTAATTTCTGGTTACTTTCTGGATTACACTGGAGAAATTCATTAAATTTGTTGTAACAGTAGCTGTAAGTATTCCTAGCTCATAGTTAAACCCTGTTGTGCTGGGAAATATTTAAACATAAGCAAGTATTTACCATGTAAGGAAGCTTTTCTTGATTGCATGCTTATACGGAGGACCTTATATGTAAAGTTACTGTTCTAGCTTCCAGTGTTGGTTATTTTAAATTATATTTTTTGTAGGCACTGGTTGTTCCTTTCCACTCTCTTCCTGTGTGCTCAGTTGTGAAGTCCTGTATTCATACTTTTTTTTTTTTTTTCCTTCCACTTAGCTGCCTAAGTTGTTTGATGGATGCTACTTCTATTTTTTGGGATCTTTCAGCCGTCATCAGAAGACTGATCTTGTGGAGTTGGTCAAAGCAGCAGGAGGACAAATTCTGGTTAGGCAGCCAAAACCAGACAGTGATGTGACACAGACAATCAACACGGTGGCGTACCATGCAGAATCTACTTCCGACCAGAGATTTTGCACTCAGTATGTAATCTATGACGTGTCTTCTAAATTCAAACCAGAGAAAATTCGTCAGGGCAAAGTCTGGATGGCTCCCTCCAGCTGGCTTATAGACTGTGTGATGTCATTTCAGCTCCTGCCTGTAAAATGAATATCCATGTCTCATGAGCAAGGTTCAAAACTGTGGTGAATCTGGAGTAGTTGGAACACGCTGGTATGGTTTATGTTTTGCACTTAGGAATACAGGAGAGCTTTGACCATTTAAATGAGTTGCTAAGATCACTGATACGCTGGAGTAAATGAACTTATAATGGAGGAGAGAGATAGATATATTGCATTGAAAAATGTGCCTTGGCTTATTTAGTATGCCTTATTTTTGCATTTAACTCAATTGTAATAATCACTGACATTTTGTAACTAAGATTTTGCAAAATGAAACCTTTTGCATTCTTGATTTAAGCCAGCCCTTCCTAGGTGATAGGGCATGACCCCATTTCTTTGCTGTTTAATGTCCATTGACAAGGATCTACTGTATGTGTCAAGACTTCCTAGCCAGGCCAGAATTTGTATTTTTTTAAAAAAGGACTATGCATTTGAACGTAGTCGTTTGCCTGTATAAACATCTCTTGTGTCAGATGTTTCTTATAGAATCATAGAACTTCTTACATATAACTTCTTACAACTGAATTTTGCAGGAAATTCTTGGGCATGGGATAAGCCTTGTAGAAATTAGAGTAGAGCTAATGGCCTGAATTAATTTGAAACTACACAATTTCAAAAACACTATCTTTAAGAATCTTGGTCTAAAATTCCTTATTTGTAGCGAGAGTAATGCTTTATTCACTTGTCCTCTTTCAAGCTCATAAATATGTAACTTGAATTTGATTCTATTTTCTGAAGGTTTCTGAGTGTCAGGATCCTTATTAAATTATTTAAAAAAAAAAATTTGTAGGTGTGGATGGTTGCTATCATGGTTACTTTAATGAAAAAAATTAATGATCACAAAAGAATCATGCCTCATTTTGCACAATTGTACTTAAACTTAGCTGGCTACATTGGAGCAGTATTTGATTCTTTCATATTTGTTACAATAAATTTTAAATTTGTTTCTGATAATTGAGCATAAGTTATTGTTGGAATCTTACTTCCTCACTCTGTGCTCTTATGCAAGGTCTTGCATCTTTTGTGTTGCCTTAGTTTGTGATTTCATCATTTTAAAATGGTGTCTTGTAATAATATACAATGAGAATGATGGCTGTGGGATAAAACAAAGTTTTTTGTTTGCTTTTGTATTGCTTGTAGTAATAAAACTTCTTGTGCCAGTAAGTTTGGAGTATCTTATTGCATGAGCTTAGCTGCAGAATAAGTACATAGTCCATATGTATTTCAACAGGTAAATGGAAGTGTAAGTACTTCTCTGTGAACTTGATACAGTTGTGAAGATAGCATATCCACGTGGAAGAGCAGTTCTATAGTGTAAGAGACAGTTGTTTTCTGTAACCATTGCCAGGGGAGATCCTATGCCAATTTTCAATACGCTCTATAGAACTCTTAGAGCTATACACTTCATGTATAACAGGTATAGTTTTCAATAGCATCTACTAGACTATAGTAGCTGGAGTATCTCGATCTCTCGCTTAAGCTAGACTGAATCATTGCTCTTCGCTAAATGCAGTTCTGAAGTACTTGCACGTAGGTGTGAGCGAGCAAAAATGCAAGGCTCATTAATAAATGGAACAACCCATAGGATGAATGAGTTGGGTTTTTGTGCAGATAAACACTGGCAGCGAATAAGGTACTGAGTCGATACTGTGTGGACTTGGTCATTTATTTTCACAATTGTAGCACATTTTAACGTGGTATTTCATAGCACATCAATATACCTAATGTGGTATTCTTTGCAAAAGTAGCAGTGAATCTTGGCAAAATTCTTGAGTGGAGCTTTGCTGCTGTATACCAGGAAAAAATTTGGCCCATTAGTAATCCTGTTCTGTGTCCTAAAGTAGAGGCAGCAGATTTACATATTTTAAAAGCCATTGTTCCTTGGCAGCTGAAAAGAAACTTAGAAAATTGCCATAATTTTTTTTTTTTTTAAAGCTACACTCTGAACTTTTCCTAAGGTCTTGTTCCTTTGAATCAAGTCATGTTTTCAAGCAGAGTTACTATCAAATCACATTAAGAATCCTTCCATATCATACTGAGGAGTGATCCTTACACCCTTCTCACTGAGTGCACTCAAGATTAACTCTGGCCCATCTCTTTCAGGTCCTCTTTGGGAATTCAGAGTTTGAGTGTGATGAATTTATGTAGACTTATGTACTTAAAGAGCCTTACAGAACTGCAGTAAGTAGATTATGATGCCCAAATTGCAGCAGGTGTCAAACATTACTGTAGCAATAGGTAAGGACACAAAAGCCAGAGGTCAGCGAAACCCTGCTTAATTCACTCTTGCTAATCGTGAAAAGCAGAGGGATAGCACTTGATAAAACATGTCTTAAAAAAAAAAAGGTCTTATAGTAAGGAGAAATCAAGTCCCTTAATCCATTGGATGGGTTTTGACTCATGAAAGCAAGGTTATAAAATCATGAGGCATGTGGTAAAGGGTGTGTAGGGATTGTTTCTCGCTGTCTCTTCTAGTTCAAGAACAAGGTGCATTAAAGGAATGCAGTAGTAGTAGGAGGCAGGCTCAAAATAGAAGAGGTATTTCGTGCAGCATGAGTAGACTTGTGGCCCTGACAGCCGTAGTCTGTTTTGGGTGCTGTATGTTTTAGCATAGTCTGAAGCAGGGAGTAGATGAGTTCATCAAAGAAAATCTGTTAAAGGTGTTAGTTGATGGGCAGCTGTATATGAGCTGGCAGTGTGCCCATGTGGCCAAGAAGGCCAACAGCATCCTGGCTTGAATTGGAAATAGCGTGGCCAGCAGGACAAGGGAAGGGATCATCCCCCCTGTACTCAGTACTGGTGAGGCCGCACCTCGACTACTGTGTTCAGTGTTGGGCCCCTCACTACAAGAAAGAGACCGAGACGCTGGAGCGTGTCCAGAGAAGGGCAACAAAGCTGGCGAAGGGTCTAAAGCACAAGTTCTATGAGGAACGGCTGAGGGAACTGGGGTTGTTTAGTCTGGAGAAAAGGAGGCTGAGGGGAGACCTTATCGCTCTCTACAACTACGGGGTTGTAGCAAGGGTGGTGTTGGTCTCTTCTTCCAAGTAACAAGCGATAGAATAAGAGGAAACTGTCTCCAATTGTGCCAGGGGACGTTTAGATTGGATATTAGGAAAAAGTTCTTTACTGAAAGGGTAGTCAAGCACTGGAACAGGCTGCCCAGGGAAGTGGTTAAGTCCCAATCCCTGGAGGTATTTTAAAAAAATGTGTAGATGTGGTGCTTAGGGACATGGTTTAGTGGTGGACTTGGCAGTGCTAGGTTAATGGTTGGACTTGATGATCTTAAAGGTCTTTTCCAACCTAAAAAATTCTGTGATTCTATGATTCTAAAGAACCTTAGCTATAACATGACTTTATATTAGTATTCTCCTGCTAAAGTGCATATACTTAATATGCATTGATAATTGGGGCATTTGAAGAGGTAAAAGTCCAAGACTTGCATTCTGGATTATAGATGTTTTTATTAATCTTGTACTTACACCTCAAAAATGCTGTGCATCTCAGAAAGACTAATGATTTTAAGGCAGCTTCCTTTGAAACGTATCTGTTTATCTCATAATGAGTTAGTTCATGAGGGACACCTGATAACACCCTCAGCAGCAATGTCTGGAGTTCAATGACATCAGTTCAATGTCACTAATAGTTAATAGAAGATAATATTTTTAATATTACTTTATAGTACTTTTGAATGGCTGTGGCTTGTGGTCTAGGGGAGAATATATATGAAGCCTGGCTGGTTTGTTTGCTTTTCTTGTGTTGTTTTGTGTGTGGCTTTAGGGTTTGGGGGGCGGGGGTGTGTGTATTGAAGTGAAAGATACTTGAGAGTACAGAGGTTGCTTCCTTGCATCAGTATCCTGGGGAATATAGTTATAGAATAGTTCATACTTTTGGCTGTTTCTACCTCTATTTAATTGCTTGTATTTAAAGATCTCATAGGTTTTTCTTATCCCTAAAATGTCTCTCCCCCCATCTGAAGTAACTAAAATTAGATATGTTTTTGAGGGGGGGAGATTAATTTTCTTAAGAAAGGAACATATGGTGGGCAAGTCAGAGGAAGCCTCATTGTAGTAGGGATGCCTGGGGAAGTAAGTTCTCTTTGGAGTTTGTTCCTCCAGCTGTAAGATAAAATCTGTTTTCTGTTACTGAACATTGAGGATTCATTTGTTATTTGAGATACTCAGAAGTGACTTTTCTGAGGTAGAAGCGAGTGGCCCATAAAAAGAACTTATCAGAGTAATGCAGGAGAGCTAGATGTTGCATTCTTTCTGCAAGTGTTTTAAGGAAACAACAGGCAAACGAGTAATACCAAAGAGTGGTAGCTGCTTTTGCTCTCAAATTAGAATTGGCATGCCTGGGAGGTGCTCAGGGTCTGTCATCACCCAGTCCCCTTCCAAAGGAATAACAAGCATTCGAGGGTCCAAAGTCTTGCATCTCTCTAATAACAAAGATGTCAGCAAGTGCTTCACCCAGCTGGATTCCTTACAGCCTTTGTTAGACTTGGACTAAAGCCCCTCGCTTCTGCTCTATGACAAGAGCAGAAGAGAGTAGTGAGGAGGGTGCTGGTCTCTTTGCCCAAGTAACCAGCGATAGGACAAGAGGAAATGGCCTCAAGTTGCACCAGGGGAGGTTTAGAATGGATATTAGGAAAAATTTCTTTACTGAAAGAGTGGTGAGGCATTAGAACAGGCTGCCCAGGGAGGGGGGGGAGTCACCATCCCTGGAGGGGTTCAAAAAACGTGTGGATGTGGCACTTCGAGACATGGTTTAGTAGGCATGGTGGTGTTGGGTTGATGGTTGGATTAGGTGATCTCAGAGGTCTTTTCCAACCTTAATAATTCTATAATTCTAAGAGTCTGAGCTGAGGTTGGCCCTGCCCAGCTGTGCTGGACCCATCACAAAATTACCTGTTACCAGCCTGGATAGGCTCACAGAAGGAGCAAGAGTAATTGAATTTAAATAATTCAGGGAAAGGAATAATTCTAGGCAGGGAATTGAAGCTGGTTGTATTCCCTGCCTAGGTCCAGTGTCAGGACCAAACTTAAGCTGGAGCAGTTATTTTAAACTGCAGTCTTCCAGCAGATCAGCACTTTGGCTAATGAATCTCTTGCAAATATTCTGACCTCTGTATGGAAGCCACAGACTGTTGCAAAACTCCATGTTAGTGTGCATTATTTGGGGAAAACCTGTAAATGTGGGGATCATCTGGTCCCCCTGCTTGCGCTTTCTGTGCTGCTGCTGATTCATGTGGGCTAGCTTTACTGTCAGGGTGGTAGAGGGAAGGGGAAAAATCAATTTATAATTGCCAGTGCTGCGGTGCTAATAGTGCTTCTGGGCAGGAGCGCCTGTTCTGGCCTGTCTTGTGGGTCAGCTGAACTGCCAGCAAATCTGGATAGCAGCGTCTCAGGATCTTGTTGAGGACAGGACTATGAAACATGGAAGAGCAAAGCTTTTCTTTTTAATTCCTTAAGCTATCTTGTACTTCAGTGCTGGAGGATCACCTCATTTTGCTCTTGGAAAAGGGGTGAATCTGGTGTCAGATTAATTGATATTAACTGGTTTGGCCCCATGTTCTTTTTCTGACTTTCTCTCATACTTTGCAAGAAACAACAGTTTGATGGAAAGGTTTGAATCTTTCTCTCTGCTACCAAAGCGGACCACACTGTTGCAAAAGCCAACAAAGTAGGCTCAAATACCAATTTAAAAACTACAGAAAGGGGTCTTTGGGCAGCCAGATAATACTGGCCAGGAAATGGGCAGTAGTGTCTCAGATGGAACAAATGAAGATTCAGCTGTTTTTAATAGCAGTGCAGCATGTTCTATCTTTTCAGACTTGTTTGATTTAAATTAACGGTAGTTTAACTAGTGTTAAATCGCCCTTAAAAGCAGAAGAACATTTGGTATGTAATCAGAGGGAGGAAGAGGAGGAAGGGAAGGTTCCCACCTTTTTTTTTTTTTTTTTTCCCTATGGAGAAGATGCATTTTCTCTGCTTCAATTTAATTCCTGGCAGGAGGTCTGGTCAGATGAAGTAGCAGAGAAACGTCAGCTCCTGCTGCGAGTTTGAGACACTGGCGTCATTCAGCAAGTGGAGGTGCTGAGGCAGTGACAGGTAGCGGGATGGCTGGTACCCGTGGTTTTGTCACGCAGCGGGGGTTGTGATGTCTCGCGCCAGGGGACGTTGGAAGCGTTGTGCACCGCAGCTGGGAGAAGCTAACCGTGCAGTGCCACGGTTAGCTGTGTTACAATATCTGCCCCGGACGTCCAGGTGTGTTTAAGAAGCAGAAGGGTTGCTTCCCTGATGGGCACAGCTGTAAATCACAGCAACTGTCAGCTCTGAGTTCACTGTGGGGCTTATTTCTATTCAGTTGCAGGGACCTGCTGAAGAGCAGCGCTGTGCGAGCGTGCGTAATGCTTACCTTCATAAGCCCATAAGCTAAACAGATTCGTGTTGAGACAGGGGTTAAAAATAGGTATGAAAAATAGGATGTAAAGTGACAGCTAACCTGGATGTCTTGCTCAGCTTGCTGAACTGATAAAACTTTACTTATTTCTTCAGCCAGTGTGGGGCTGGGCTAGTTTTCTGCTGGCTTAGCAAACTCTACTAATTCTCAGAGGAGTCAAAAAAGTATTTGGTGTTGGGAGCAGGTATGAGACTGCCTCTTTTGGCAGTGATCAGCTGGGGCTCAGTTGTGATATGAAGGCCTTGGAAAGTGAGGTTTTCCGATTGCCCTACACACTAGTGTACTTCACATTCCCCTGAGGGGGTCCCGGTCTCTCTGCGGGCTTTGTACTGGGTGCTCGTGGCAGCCTGACCAGGGAAATGGTTCTCCCCTGCTCTGTTGGAAGGGCCAGCTTTGAACAGCTGGTGCCAGGGGAAACCCGGATCAGCCATAGTTCAGGTCCAGCTGGAATTCATGGTCTGTAGCAAAATTTAACTTTTTTTCTGCAGCATAAAAGATCTGGAAGAACATTTGGAAAAAAAAAATGGGGGCCTTTTAATTGAATTAAATATTAATATGGATAACGCAATCAATGCTGTATTGATTGCGTTAGCCACAATAATGTTTAATTCAATAAGTCTGCAGTGCTGGATCTTTTTCTGCCCCTGTATTTATTTTATGATGTTGCAGCAATGTAATGCCCATATGTTCTGCCCTGCTGTGTCCCCTAGGCTTGTTCTAGGAGAACAGGGGATGATAGCATGGGGAGACGGCAAAGGAGCCAGGCTGCACTCCAGGTTGAACTCCTTCACGTGCCCTGAGATTGACTGTATGAAGTCAGGGTCACCTGCATGGCTGATGTAACCTGGATTCAAGACAGCCACTTGTAGTGGCGTGCATAGTTCGTAACGCCCACACACCAACAATATTGCTATTAACGTAAATATTGCCCGTGACCTCCGTGTGCTTTGCTTCTGGAGCCTGGGCCTGATGCAATGCTTCATTCCTGCTCTTAGCAGTAGAGTCCCAGCAGCTGTGTGTGTCAAAATGGGAAGATTTTCTACCCTAAGCTCTCTAACATGCTTCTGAAGAGGTGCCAGGTTTTGGTTTTAAACTTAGCCAAGCTTGAATGATTTTATTTGTGGTTGTAGGCTGAAGGTTTTTATTCAATTAAAATTCACAGTTTTGTTTGACTGAAAAATTGGAGGCAGGTGTTATCCCCAGCTCAATCCACTCGCAGTACAAGTTTTCTGGTTGCTGGTTTTTGCTTACTGTGTACCTGTTGAACAAGGTGTGGTAAAAAATCTGGGAACAGCCTGGAATAAGAATTAGGGTTTTTTTCCCAATGATGTCTTTTTGTGGACTCTTTCAAGAGTTTGCATGGGCTATTGGCTTCTGGTTTTAGAAACACTGCTTGATGAAATTGACCTTGACTCAATAATGAGAGAAGGAGAAACTGCTTACACTGAATTAGAAGTTCCTGTGGTCTGTGCCAGCAGCATACGTCTATGGCTCAGACATGGGGTGTCCCTAGCTAGCTCAGGTCTTGTGAGCTACAGACTTGCTCTCCCACACACTGCAAGACACCAGACTTGCCCAAGAAGCTGAGTGGAGGCACTTGGCCTACCCTGCACCCTGGGCTAGCGTAGCACACAACTTGTCCCACCAGCAAGGCAAGCTTTTCCCAATCTCTGGATACTGATGATACTTTCATCAACAAGCAGAGAAAGTGGGGGGAAGAAAGGGCTTGGGATTTCATTTGTTCTTGTTGCATTCCACCAGCATTTGTCAAATCCAAGGAAAATCCCATAACCTTGCTTTTATTTCCTCCTTACAGAGCCCATGTGTTTCATTATGAAGCCTTATTAGCATACAGGGAAGCAGGTAGGTCCTAACAGTATCTGGGTGCAAAAGGGACAGGCACAGTGAGGTCAGCTGTAGTCAGCTATCAGCAGGGACCAGGTTTGGCATGAGCCATACATTTTGATTTCTTTTTGAGCTCCTACAGTCAGACACTTTGAACTGGATTTGGACTCCAAAGACAGATTGTGAATGCAAAATGGAGCCTGAAGCCTCCAAATTGACGCACAAAGGAATAAGGGATCGGTTGCAGCAGCTCCTGTGTTTAAGATGCCATGGTTGTGGCACACGCCATTCAAAGGGCAAATTGTATAAGATCCACAAGTCAGAAGGAACCACAGCTCCTACTGAAGGCCAGGCAAGGTAGTACCAGCTCTTGATCAGTCTCTGGAAGGCACTGTAGTGATCTGTTAAATTGGAGATGGCACTTGCACTATGGGCATGAGCAAAGAACTGACAGGCATGAGCAGAAAAGGAGAGAATAGTTCCCAAACACACACAAAGGTGCAAAGTCCCCACTCATCTTCTCCCAGCAAAGAGCATGCTGTAATCCTACAAAGACAAAAAATGTGCACCATGATGAGGCAGGAAGAGAACTGGCTCCGTGTTTAAGCAGGCAATGCTCAAGATAGCAGAAGAGGGCCGTAGGTGGAAGATAACTCTGCTTAGCTCATACTCACCCCAGGTGCTTTGCTGTTTGGCAGAGAAAACCCCAAGGCCAGGAGACTGCAAAGGTGTTTGTTATAAAGAATCTCATTCTGATCCCATTTGAGGTACAAGCTGCCTTCAAGGTGGTGGTGTATGCCCAGCAGTGTATGCCTACACTTAGTCCTTTAAGGACTTCATGTTGGACTGGAGGAAACGACAAGAGGTGACAACCGGAGACCTGAAGAGGTTTCATAGGGAGCTGTGAGAAGAACCAAGTACTGGGAGCTCCAGCACCCAGAGAGAGAGGTTTTGTCCAGGTCCAAGCTCCTGTCTTTGCAGCCATAGGAGTCCCAAATGGGTGCTGATGGCTTCTGGCTGGTTCCAGATGGTAAACGGCACTGGACTGTGGCCTCGTCTGTTTCAGGAAGATGGCTGTTAGCTGTGACTGCCAAGGAGGCTAAATTACAATTTTCTTTTGTGCCCTACAGGTTATAAATCTTTGTACATTTAAAAATATCTGATTATGGTAGCGAAACACGCCCAAGTGCAACAGGGAAAGAGGCTATAACCAGCCCTTGGGATGTGTTGCATATTCCCACACCTAATTAGTGCACATTAAGGTAACTATTGAAACTGTCTTTGCGTATTAAATGATAATATTCTCTTCTCCTGGTCTCATTCTTTCCCCTTTCTCTTCACATCCCTGAAAGAAAAGCACTTAAATGTCACAGTTTCAAAGCAGAGCAACCAGCAAGCAAAGAATTCCTCAAATAAAGGTATTTGAGGCTGTTTTGTGTCTTCAATGCCATGGTCACCCCCACCTCTTCAACTCCTGCTTCACACCATGCCCAGGCTGCTCATGGTATTTCTTTCATCTTCAAAAAGATGATCTTAAAAAAGATCATTTTGTACACACTTGGAGGACTGATGATTTCTCTGGGCAGCTATTTCTGGGATGATCCCCCACAGAAGATGCCTGTGTTTCACTAGAAAACAGCTTCTTGTGTTTCTGCAAGCGATGAGGGCTTACTTTTGCCATGACAGGCAGGAACTCAGGCACCCAGAGGATGGAAATCATCATTTTGTTGTTGCCCAAGCCAGCTGAGAACTTGGGAAGGAGCTCATGTCTGTACAGAGTGGCGCTGCACTGCCCATCAGCCAGGCATCCATGGTGAAAGGCTGTGTTGGAGCAAAGGCATTTCATCTCCCGTACAACATCTCCCATTGATCAGCACCCTGGGCAATGCTTGCATAGGCAGGCAAGCAGAGGAAGGCAGATACAAGGAAAAGAGTTTGTGTGGCAGGGGAAGAGGTTAATGCAGACACTTCAAAGCTCTGCCCTTGGGGTGAGCAACAAAATTCTCCTGCAAAAGGGGCAGCAGCAAAGCTGTTTCCAAACCCTCACTTCTCCTGGCCCTTTTTGCAGGGTTTCTCTGCCCAAAGCAAATCAGAGTGCTTTCTTTAATCGTCTTGCACTTGCAACCACCTTTGCATGGGTCCCTGTCCCTGCCGTGCCCGCTTCAGGTTGTTACAGACTTATTCACTGCATTATAACATTTACGCACCATGGTTCCCAGACATTTCCTTCTAATGGATTTTGCATTAGTAGCTAGTATCGGGAAATCTAGTACCAAAAGGTTAATGTACATCCATTAGTCCTTTTTTTTCCCCCCTTCTTCTTTATGTGCTAGTAGAAGACAACCAATTTCAGTAAATACATTAGGTCTGGAAAGGGTCTGGAAGCACTTGAAATTCTGAACGTGCAAAGCTGTGGGGCTATTAATACTGTCCTGTCTAAGCACTGCGGGTAAAGTGGGATTTGCAGATGTTGAATGATAACTTTTCAGGTGTTTCCCAGCCTCCACAACCTTTCTTTTCCTCATAAGAAGAGTTGGGATTTTTGAGACCTGCTCTTTTCATCAAGTGGACTACTTGCTCCTACATTGTAATGTACTTCCTACATTACGAAGGAAGGTGTGCTTCCATCCATGGGCTCTCTCAGCTATAGGCAAGCTAAGGAGGAACGATGCCAGGGTAGTTCAGGCTGTTATGTGGGCAGCTGAGCTAGCTTTAACAGCCAGACTATTTCTTGACCTGCAGCAAATGTTTTTCTCCCGCCTCCCCTCAAAACCAACATGACAATTTCTGTCCTGCTAATTGGAGCAAAGCTGAGCCCTAAGTGCAGCTCATTGCATTCTCTGATCTGCACTTTAGACAAGGTCAAGCTTTTTCACTGAAAAAAATCTATTACTTTAATGACCACAAGTAGCAAGCAGGAGAGGTAGGAAGGGCTCCTGATGTATTTACGATTTGCAGAACTTGCCATGTTCTTTAACTGAAACCTTATGTTTTAGCACCGCAGACCTTTGAAAAATAAGAATGTGAGTCATGATACTCTCACACTGGCTGTCTTTGTGTTTAGCACTTAGTCAGCATGGGCTGAACCTCCTTGCCCTTGGAGCTACCTACCAAGACCTTAATGGAGAGCCACACCATCACCCTCAGCCTTCCCATGCTCTCTTGCCTACCCCAAACCAGGACTCAACCCTCAGGCCTCCAGTTTCCTCACGGGCTTTCCACACGTCTAACCTGGTTCAGAGTGAGGATTGGCACTAAAATCTGTGGCTCATGGAGCTCATCTGCACTGGTCTTATTTGAGCCCCAGTGTGGACACCCCTGTGATGACCACTGCAGGCCCAGGTGTTCCAGGATGGTCTACACCGTGTATGGGGCTCAGTTCTGCAAGGTGCAACATTCCCGTGCCCCTGACTTTAAGTGACTGTTCTCCAGACAAGCTCTCCTCTACTGGGGGCTCACTGACTTGAAGATATTTAGGTGATACGGGGGTACACAAAGTTGGGTCCATGAGCAGCTCCGGGTATGCAAGTTCAAAACATTGCAGAATCAAGGCCAAAAGAAAAAAAAAATCCTATGTGCTTTAATTTCACTTAATGAGAAACCATTCTCAGCTTTTCATTTCTGATCTGTATCTTTCCAGTTCTATTCTAATGGTAATTACTGTAGCAGTTTATTAACAAAGAAATCATTTGATAGCTTTCACATATTCCCATACTTCAAGGATCTAACAACCTATTGATTCGATAGCTTGGCAGAGTTCCTGATTGAGGAGCTGGAGTTTGATTTTTTTTAAGCACTTCGATCATTTCACATGCAAAGGATAATTATTTTTCTGGCTGAAACAAGGGACGGATTGCAGATCGATAGAGTGTACAGTATGTTCTTGTGTGTCATCCCTACTGCACCCACAGTCAGAGCAAGTAGGGTCTGCATTTTCTTAGGGAGGGACTTTGAAAAATTATCTTTGAGTTGGATTTCTTTTCCCTGAGTTACTACAATCAGCGATGACAAGGCATGCAACATACACACAGAGAGGTAATTTCAGTATTTGACACTACTGAGCATATCTTTAAGAAAGGTTTCTGTATTTGCAACTGTATGGCCTGCTTTCCATAGGGCCCAGCAAGGTACTGCGTGGAACAGCCTTTGCAATGGCAATGCATTTTCATAGCCCCCACTCGTGCTGCAGACTCATGATGCTGTTGGTTGCTTCACCACCCCTGCACTTGCTTTCTGGATGGTTCCTCACTTCTTCCAGGTAGCTGGAGAAACTTCCTTCGACACCAGTTCACACTGGTACAGAAGACTGAGACACTGCAAGAGCTCCCAGAGGGCTATGCAACGTGTGATGGGTAGGTCTGCAACAGCACACGAGCGCAACCATGGTCCAGGCACGGTCCGGCCCCTCAGAGACAACCAGCAGGCAGTCTGCCACTGCACTGGGATGGCTGGTGTGCACAAGATGTAGAGGAGGCTCACGGGAGTGAAAAATAAGGTGATGTTTCTGGAAACAGTGCATGGCATAGGCTGCATGTGCACATTGCTGTCATACTTTTTGTGGATTTCTAGCAAACTGTTCCAAATTATATTGGAGGCCTATATGGGGATCTTATTTGTGCTATTAAATAGCAGGGAAATCTGCCTAGAAAGTGGTCCCAGCTACTTCAATAAGTGTCCGAACGCCTTTGAGTGAGGGGAGCAAAATGGATGGAGGTGATTTGCTGTAAGTTTTCTCATGCAGGTTTGGAAAGAAGAGAAACACTTGACCTCTATGAGAAGAAGCTGCTACCTGTGTCCTCGCAGGGCTTTTTATGCACATGACCCTAATGGGCTTCCAACTGGTTTGTTAATAATTCATATGCTTCTGAAATGGCCCAGTTTGATCATGCAATGCCTAGGTGACCCTACAACCTGTCAGGAATAAGGCAGCAGGAGAACTTGAATTACAGGTTAGTCATTTTCCCATCTAATATATCACAGACTGAAAGCTTTATGACTTCAGAGCTTACTGTATTAATTTTATGCATGAGTGCTTTATTTTTGCCATACGAGATATATCACTGGCTTACCAGAGCAAAATATCATTAGACCTGGAAAGGGATTTGGTCACTTACACTTTGTCACCAAGGATCATTGCACATAGATTATGTAGGGCTGTACTGTGCCATTTCTCATGTGTTTATTAAGTGATTATAAATATCGAACAGCGTGCCTTCAGGGGACACTTGAGATCTGTTATTGTAGCAACATTTCATTTAGAAAGATGGCACACACGCAGTGATTTGTGCCTTGGGAGGGTCTGTCGAAGGCTTTGTCTTATGAGAAGACAGAGGTAGCCTGTTCTGCTTCAAAGCAGCTCCTCTGTTGTTTTTACTCTTAGCAGTTACCGTTGTCCGTCTTCTCTCATGCTGGTGGCACATCCTGGTGGCTGGCATCGAGGACAGGATCCTGAGAGACCCAGAGTCCAGCCCTGGCTGTGCCCGAGCCCCTGACTACATCACATCCAACTACTTTGGGTCCTTTGGTTTTCTCTGTCTCAGTTCAGGATGTCAATCTTGAAAACACCACAAACTTGTCTTTTCAGAAGTGCTAAGCCCTCAGAGTCTTTATTGTTTCAATGATAATGAATGGGGTTTGTATACGAATCCCTAAAACACATTTGTTTAACCTGAACGTTCAACCTGCTTCCACACAAACCAAGGGAAAAGAGGCTATGGATGTACCGATGGCTGAGGGACACCTGTGTCCCACCTGCTTGAGGCCTTGGTGGCATTTCCCACAGCCTGATGCTGTGCAGGAGTCCACCTTGGGGCCCTTCTACTCCTCAACCACCGAGACCAAAGAGCAGCCCCCACCTCTAGACTTTACTTTCCATTTGCTGTCAAGACTGCCAGTGAGCTGATGTCTCGAGTCAAGTTTTCAAGCTCTGTTCCTCTTCAGTCACTGCAGTAGGTTTGATTTTTCCACAAAAAATGAACTTGTAAAGCATCTGTGTGAGAGTTGGTGAAGGCTGGGCCTCTTTTGGAAACTGATGCTTCTTTAAGTCCCTTCTTTTAATGTAAAATTATATATTAAAATGTTTCCTGCTAGGTATGTAAAGCACAACCTGAAAATGTAGCTGTTCTCCATTTCTGGATTTCCACTTATAAGTGAACAACACAGGCCTACTTTTGATTAAGTGATCCACAGAAGAAAAAAAATCCCTTTATCTGCCTCTTAAAAATTAATTAATGCTTCCATGATGCATTAATGAAAAAGACCAAAGTGAGAAGAAGTAGGTGAGCAGCAAAGAGTGGCATAAATTTACCAACAAAATTGATAGAAATCTGCAATTGTGTTCTGAGACTCGGTACATGGGGAAATGGGGTAAAAATGATTTGTGAACAGGAGCAGGAGGAATTTCCTTGTGTTATGTGACTGCATGCTTTTATTAGTTTGATGATGTACAGTGGGGCTATCTCTCTTGGAAATGGCTTCTTGGTTAACATTTCATTTTCCTTCCCAAAGTTAGCTCTCACTAGCAGCAACATGAAACACAGCTCCCTGCAACTAGCTATCCCTGAACTTTATTAATACCACTTGTTGTTGGAAATGATCTGTTTCAGAACAAGTAATAAAGCTCTTGTTTTGCAGGTAAGGAAGCCCTCACCCTTTATCGCATGGCATTGCCACAGCAGGGGAAGAATGAAAAATTTGTTAATAAAAAATAAGAAGAATAAAACTCATAATACATTGCATCGATAGTTATATCACTTTTATACCAGCCGCTTCTCTTTAGGAATTTGAGGCCATGCACTAATTTAATATAACTAAATTGGCCCATTTTTTTTGATGTGATCTATCCTACTAATATCACAATTCCAGCCATTGTCACTTTGATATTACACAGTGCATCCAAATAACAGCATCTGGAAAACTACCAAGTTCACTTTCACCTGCAGAAGGCACAAGTTTCCAGGGTCAGAGAGGTGGTGCAGATTAGCTGGCATTGGATTAACATATATTTATCACCAAATAGATATGAGAAAATTGGATTGAGGGGCCTGTTGCTCATACCCCTGGGAATAAGTTCAGCGTGGTGAATGGATCTATTAATATCAGGGCTGGGGAATGGCAAGAGACTCCTGGTGTCGCTGGTGCTGGATGTAGCATCTTTGCCCTTTTTTTCCCTTGCATCTTCTCCAGGAGCAGAGTCTGGTCCAAGTCTGTGCCTGTTGGAAAGGAATGTGGCTCAGCTATTTCATGTTTCTTTCTTTTCATGTTTTTTAAGCTGCCTAACTTCTTTTTTCTCTTTATTAGTAACAGAAAGGCTGTGACACCTCAAGGTTTCCCTAGGACAAGACTCCAGCACTGTTGCCCACTGGTGGCCCCTTCACATAGAAGTAGCAAAATCTTTGCTATGTGTTATATTCCTACGGGTGTTTCTACTCCCTCTCAAAACCTAAGGCCAAATGCCACTTGTTGGGTAATATCCAAGACAAGTCTATCTGACAAAATGATAGAACAAGTCTGCGGTGCACGTGGATTTCTCTAATCTTCTCTCCACCCTGCTTAAGGTTGGCAGTGCAATGGGTCAGGCCTGGCCAGTGAAACTTTTCTTAGAATCATAGAATTATTAAGGTTGGAAAAGACCTCTGAGATCACCTAATCCAACCATCAACCCAAAACACCATGCCTACTAAACCATGTCCCAAAGCTCTACATCCACATGTTTTTTGAACACCTCCAGGGATGGTGACTCCACCCCCTCCCTGGGCAGCCTGTTCCAATG
>VZTL01027776.1:0-27450 GCA_013400535.1 Scopus umbretta | reverse complement strand
TTCTTGTAGATGGGCGTCACGTTGGCCAGCCTCCAGTCATCTGGGACCTCCCCTGTTAACCAGGACCGCTGGGTAACTCCTTCAAAGGATGCATGTCTGCTTCACTGGTCAGAAATTCAGACGTGCATCCACCTAAATTTATATTTCTTCACTGACCTACAGGAGAAAACTCCTATATTTCTACTACAAGGCATTGCAGTCACCGGCAACATACAAACATTGGGTGAGTTTGGCCTAGGAAATGATGGTTTTGGTTTGTGATCCACTTTCTCAGATCCAGAGGGCTGGAGCCCAGGTTGCCACTGGCAATTTTGGTGATGCAGGAATGCAAATGATGCACCAGTCCCCAAGCTCCAGCTGGATGGAGACCAACCTTATATCTTCTCAGTTGCACCCAGGAGAAGCAGGCAGGAAATCCCCATTGTCTCATGGTGTTTGTGGTGTACCACCTCATGGGATTTATGGTGTCTCCCCTTTTCCCGTGCTGTCCACTACCCCAGGGGGATTCTTTCACCGTCAGGGAAATTTTAAGTGTTTGCAAAGGGCTGTCTTTTTCCACGTGCCTCCTGCTCCCTCCTGAGGCACCTGCGCCTCCTTCCATCTGCTGTTTTTCACGCTGCTGACAAAACCAGTGGGATTCAGGATGTTTTAAGTAAAACCACGAGGGCTAAAATATCCTGTGGGGCTTCACAGCACGATAACAAGCACACTTTATTTTCCAGGCACGTCTCCATTTGCTTTCTTTCCATGCTGGCAGGGTGAGGAGGGGCAACGCTACTATTTGTTTAGAGATGCAATTAGCCCAAGTGCGCAGGCCTGCAGCAAGCCAAGAGGATAACCTTGAATCTGGAGAAAGTTAGGGGAAAATTTAAAGCCATCTGCAGCTCCAATGGGTCCCCGTGCACCCCTTTCACTCGCAATTTCTATTCATGCCGATAAAGTGCCAGAAGATATGCAATACAATGGGAAATTGCTTCTTTGGGTATCATAGCATCTTGACTTAGAAGTGCTTTAACCTTGGCCTCATGCTTCCTGTGGGGCCTGTTGTCTTTGCTGCAGAAGTACCGACACCGGCCAGGAACATGTAGGATTTTTCATCTGAGTAAAATTAAAACCCGAAACCTTTACCATCTCTTGATGCCAGATATGCTCTACCTGCATTAACTTGAACTTAATGGACTGCAAAATGAGCATTTCAGCACGTATAGGAGGGGATTATTTGCAGGAGAGCAAGTTCCTCATATTTTTATCTCTTCCCTTTCCTACCCTGCCCCAGCTCCCCTTGGAAGCACGGACGTCCATCCATGATTGGGATGAAGACAGTCTATTAACACAGAACAACTCCAGAAAAGCTCTGTTTTGAAACATTGAGGATGATTTTCTTCCTGGGAAGCTGTCTGCCACCCCCTCAAAAAATAAATTAATAAATACAAATTAACAAAAGGCTTTTGTTCTTTGGGGGAAAAAAAAAAAAAAAAAAGGTGAAATGGGAAATACAGCTAAATTATAGGAACGGAGCCGGGGTCTAGGAAATCCAGAAAACTATTCCAGCAAGGCAGAGGTTGCATCCATCAAGCCAGCTCAGTAATGAAAAGAGCAAAGATCACCGGTCCCCATCTATTAAACTGAAATGATTTTTATTAACCAAGTGCTTGATGGTGGTGTTGAGGATGATGAAAACACTTAAGACAAACACTTCTCAGCAGGCCAGCTGAACACCTCACCCTGGCTTTATTGCAGCCTTTTCTGAAGTCCTCCAAGGTAGGACCCAAGGCTCCAAAATCTGGAGTCTGCTGGCTCAGGCCGCCCCAGTGACTGGCACACTGGCTGCACAGCCAGTGGTAGGATGGTCCGTCTTTGCAGCCTGCTCCAAGGTACAGTCTGCAGTCCCCACTCTCTTCACCATGCATCATTTAGAGGGACAATGTGAAGCCTGGCAAGCCCCATTTTTCACCTGCTTCCTTGGAGTTCTGCCTTCCAGATTTGTATGTTTTGTCCCTAGGCTGAGATTTGGCTGTTCCTCCAAACACAGAGCCAAGCCACCGCTGAAATACCTGAAGGGATAATCCTTGTGGGTAACAGGATAATACCTATGGATAACCAGGTCAGGGAGTGGCCCAGCGGTTTCTCTTCAAGCCTTCATGGGTTATCACCGTAAAGAGAACAGCAGCGTGAAACATTGTGTGTGTATGTTGTTAATGACCAAAAATACCTTGACTGTGTGATTTCCACTGCCAGATGCCTTACAATCTAAATGAGCATCCTTAATAGTGGCATTAATTACTATTTAAATCTTGCTCTGTCTCACTGAAACAGGCCTAATAGGTCAGGGTTGCTGTTTCTCTCACTCCCTCCTTTCCCCAGATCACCATCTCCTGTACCTGGAAGCACGCATCAGAAAGTTACATGGCAAAGGGTCCTTTCACCCAGCTGGTTGGGCTACCAAAGTGGAGAGACTGTGGGAAAGCTGACTCTGCTGAGCCCCATGCTGGTCAGGTGAGCAGAAAGCACTCTGCATTGCATTGAGGACGTGGCTCTCAGGTGGGGTCAGGCATGGATGCCAGCACCAGGGATGCTGCACAAGCTATGGATCAGAAGGGTTGTGTTGGGAGGGACACCCTGAAACTGTCAGATAATGTCTCTTTGTGTTACTCTACCCGCCCTCTGTCTTCTTCTAAGGAAAGCCCAGTGCCAAGAAAAATATCAACTGGCAACTCCCTGGGATGCGTCTAACTAATTAGTTAGTGGGACCCCGGAGGAACCAGCATGGTCAGAGGATATGAACTCCCTGAGAAAGGAGAGGCTTTGTCCCTCTCTTGCTGAACGACCATCAATAACACCCAACTGGCTGCCTGCCCAAAAGATGAGGCCATCTGTGTGGATGGGTGCAACCATCATGTGTCCTCCTGGCCTCGGTGGGAAGGACACCAGCCAGCGCTGGTGAGGACACCGCCATCCCAAATGAACCCGACTTAACTTTCTTGCTGGGTTTTGTCGTTCCTTCCAATTTCCTGGAACATTTATTATCCCTTTTTCTGGGTTTGCACTCCCTGTGTCCAGAAAAATGCCATGTCTTGGCAATGGATTATTCTTCCCTGCCTCGGGCTGGTTATACACATAAAGCACAGTAAGTCCCCAAATAATATTTTCTACAGCTTGATATGGGTCCCTAGGCTACATCAGGGCCTCTGATTGTTGTTCACTTATGGGATGTTGGTGCTGACCTCTCTGTTCCCCATTTCACTGACTTTCAGCATGCATGTCCATGGATAGATGAAAGGGAATTGCCAAAAGGAGCAATTCAGTGACCAAGGGCGGTTACCTGCCTTAAAAGGATATGTTGTAGGGGTTTCTGTGGATCCCAGGTGCTTTTTTTTTTGCTGTGTGGAGCTGCTGGAAAAAAAATACCAACCATCTACTCTGTGTTCCTCTGTTATTTATTTGGATGCCAATCTACGGCCGTGGTGGCTGAAGGGTTTCCAAGGCATACTCAGCTTCTGTCTAGCTGGCTTGGAGGGTGGACCAAGTTCACGGTCGTCCTACAAAATCCTGTGCACTGAGAACCCCCTTGAAGAGAATTTGGAGGATCTGCATCACCTTAGTGTGTGAACGAAAATAGTCACGTTCCCAGAGCTCCTATGTTGACAGGGAAGTATGTGTCACCATGCCACGTTGGACATACTTGGATGCAAAGCTCTCACTGCAGCCTGTGGCACTGGGGTGTTGCTAGCTCTCCTGGGAGCATGCAGGAAGAGTGTGGCTGAATGGGGCACGAACTGGCATCTTCTGAGAGCAGAGCTCTTTTGGATACTGAAGCTAGTCATGGTGAAAAGATATTTTCCCTAAAAAAAAATCCCTCTGAAAATGTAGGAAGTATATCTGCAAATAGAAATATATACATATGGTATATTAAATATATAAATACAGGCACTTACTCCCTTTCCATGTGCTCTATTCCCGGTGTTTTAAAAGCTAACCTTCCATATTACAAAGGAAGGTGGATTTTTGATAAATTTTTCATTTTCTATATTGGCTTGCTATTGCAAAAACATGTAATTTTGCGATATAAAAGGCATTCATTCACTATACATTCACATGGGCCCTCTTTTCCCTTCAACAGCCACTAAAGAGAAACATATTATTGCTCATGCTGTGCTGGAAGCTGAGGATTTGCTCTTTGCCTTTACATTTAGCAGAGCTGTGGCTGAATAGGGTTTGCTGCAGCAGATCCAGCATCCCTGCCATCCGGGACAGCCGAGCCAGGGGACGGTCGAGCCAGGGGACGGTCACATTGGATGGGACACAACTCATTATGTGCCACTGAAGCCATTATATGCCTCTGACTCAGGAGTGCTGGTGCTCAGCATCCCGGTACTGCGTGGAGCTGGCTGGGTGGGATGGTAGGATGGACAGTACCCAAAGTCCAGGTTTTTCCCAGCCTTAGCCTGGTTTTGAGTGCACCTTGCAGGCTCTTGGAGGAAAATGACGATGCCCTGCTGATGCTTCACAGGTGATTCGAAGCTGAGACAGCTCCCCCCCGGGGTGCGCAGGAAATAATCCTGTAATTACAAAATAATCTTGGGTAATGGCGTATTAATGAGGATGGGGAAAAGGTGATGCTCTAGGGGTGGGCTTTCCCACTGCTTGGAGGAGGAGGGAGGCTGTACACAGCTGCTGCACTTTGTGGGTAAGAAAATGGCATCAAAATGAGGCTTGGGTGTAAAGCAGCCCAGGAAGAAGGATTGCCTTTCTGGCTCTGGCTGTGTTTCTTCTGCAAAATTCACTGTTACTCATGCTGAAGGTGTTTCCTCTAAGCTATCCGCTTTCTGACCTGCTCTTGTTCTCCAATTTGAGACCTTTTGGTTCCCTTTTCTAGCCACGTCTCCTAGGCTGCATCATTTCTATCTCCTTTCTTTATCCCTCATCTTTACAAGCCATCAACTCCAGCTTTCCCTGCTTTCCGCCCTGCCAAGCCCCCTGCTCTCCTCTCTACTCCTCAGCATCTTCCCTCACCTTTGTCCACCTCCTCCTCTTCTCCACCTCCCACGAATGCCTCTTGTATTTTCAAGAGTGCCAGCCTTGGGGGGACAGGAAGGACGGCGCCCGCAAAGGAGGTTGTGCTCCCCCATCTAATAACACATGTATCAGACACCTTTCCCTTGAGATGGCAGCCTCTGGAAGCCCAAGACGAACCTTTCAACAAGATTAAAGAGATGGTATTAATTGCTATCGATCATGGGTCAACAAATTAAATTGCATCTGCAACTGCATCTCTGAAAGGTCCAAATGAGAAGAGTAGTTAATGGGTCTGGCTGGCCCAGAGCTCTGATTAATTAAAGGGAGAAATGAACTAAAATGTTAAAAAAAAAAAAGGCAGAAAGGAAGGAGATTGAGATGAGGCTGAAACTCTTTGGTTCAGAAAAAAAATAGCCTATCTGGAGAGAGCTCGACGGGGTTTCAATTCTGGATCCACCCTGTCTGGCCTGAGGTGGGCTGCTACGAAGCAGTGCCGGTGGTCATGATTTTCGGGGCTATTGCTCCGAGCACCCCAGGTGCTGTGGAAACACTGCCCACCCACAACTGGTGACTCTTCCACACAGACCCCCCAGAAAAACCGATCTGTGCCCATCGCTCCTCCCTGAGACCCCAGACCTTGCCCCACCGACGCCTTGGTGCTTGGGGAGAGCAACGGGATCCCGCAGCGAGACCACGTGCCTAACGCCGCTGGGTTCGGGGGAATTGGATCCCTTCTACAGTCTGGGCCAGCACTTCGTGGAGACCTCAAGAAACATCAGTGATAGGATCTGCAGGGCTTCCTCCTCATTCCACCCAAACGCACGCTCCAGCTTACTGTGCGTGATCCTTGGGGCATCCCCCTGCCATCAGCATTTCTTTTTTTCCCCCTTTTGTTTTTAGACTCAATGCCCTGGAAGGATGAGGGGAAAATATCAAGCATCCCTACGTTGCTAAGCAATGCCACTCGCTGTGGATACTGCTGTTCCTGCTCCTGTCCCGCGTGGCAGCCAGCACTGCAGCATCCCGGTGGGAGCTGGCAGTAAAGTACTCTGGGATGGGAATAAGGGCACTACTGCTACTCCTTGGGAAATAATGAAGTAGCACAGCATGGAATAGAGATGGTGCTTAATTAATAATGGAGAAAATAATAATATGTGGCGCATATAGTGCTGTACTTGTTCCAAGCACTGTACAAACATTAAGTACAGTAATTAAGCTGTAATTAATTAGAGTAACTACTAATCAGTGTAAATAATGATGCATCTGGAGTTACCAAATGGAGTTTGTGAACTGAAAGCAAATTTCCATGTTCAGGAAATGGCATCAAATGTAAAATGGCACCAGAAAAAGGCAAAAACATATGGAGGTTAAAGTGAGAGCCTGGAAGTTGTGTTGGTCCATGACAGCTCCTCAGAAGGGAATCCGTCGGCAGGTAGCTTGCAACAAAGCAAACCTGATTTACTGCTGGGGAGCTCCCTGGATGGCCCATCCCACATGGAGGACTTTTGCAGCTATTTCCAGGCTCCAAGCCTGCTCCTCCCACCCCAGCTGCACTGCTGCACTCACCAACACTGCCGGCGGTCGGGGGCTGGAGCAAGGGATGGGGTATTGGGAGCTCGAGGGGGGTTGATCAGCAGAGTAAAATACACCACAAATGTAATTTGGTGTTTTTTTTTTGTTTTGTTTTTTTTTTTTGCTGGTTCACACACTTTATATTTAACAAAATAATTTTTTTAATAATATAATCTTTTACACATCAAATATTGTTTCTAGACCCACCCCCCACCCCCATTTTTTACAGAATAGTTTTTTTTTATCTCACTAGTTTCAGGCACGCTATTGTTTGAAAGTTTTGAAACTGGATAGTCATTGACAGGCAACAGCTTACAAAGAAATGTGGTGATGACTTCTTTAATGGTACCAGTTCAAATCGCAGGAAGCCAATGCTCAGCTGAAATATGGCAATCACTGCGCTAGTGCTCAACCTACGCCCTGCCCTCCGGTAGAATGCAAAAATGGGCAGAAATAAAAATATAAAGGCAACGGTGTGCATAAACCGAGACTGACCGTGCTGATCCACGTCGGTAGAGGATGCCGTAAGGAGGATTTGCGGCCGTCGCTGTTAAGAGCAGGTGCTGGACTGAAGTCTGAAGAAAATAAGCACCGTCGCCCTAACAGCCACGACAAAAAAGCAGCAAACCAAGCATGGACAGTGGTGGAAAAGGCTCCTGCGCTCACCTGGGCAGGGCAGAGCGGAAAATGACATTGGTGGCTTTTCTCTCACAGTATCGCTCGGAAGCCGCAGCCTGAGAAAGCAAGAGGTGCCGAAAAGCCCAAAGGGGACCCTCCCTTGGAGCAACAGAGGCTGCTGGCAGGGACTGCAGGGACCTCTCCTCCCAGCAGGCGGGCACGTAGCCATTTTCTGGAGAGACCCTTCTCCAGGAACCAATTCCTATGGGCGCAGCCAGCCTGTCCCCAGCCCCCCGTGCACCCTGGCTTGCTTTATCCCCAGCAGTATGGATGCTCCCAGGACTGGGGGGAGAGCCAGGGCAGCTCCCTCGTGCTGCAGCAAAGGGTCTTACCCACCAGCTGAGCTGGTTTCATGGTGGCACAGTGATGGAACATTTCTGGAAACCTCCCTAAGGGCGATGGGCAGACAGGGGATCAGGTATTTTGACTTGCAGTGGCCAAGTCCCACTGTCACTGAAGTCAATGAAATGATGCCCTTGGCTCTAGCATGAGCAGCTTTGACGCCGGCAAAACAGGGACAGGGCACGGCAGGCGAACGCCTGCTCAGCCTGAGAGCCAGCGGAGCCCTGGCACAGGTGGGACCCTCTTCCCTCTGCTCCACCGCTGACGCCCCAGCCAGGCATCGCACAGAGACAACCCAGGGAAGAAGTTGCTTTCTTGGTGCCTTTCCAACAGTTTCTGGCTTGCTGCCCCCGCCTGCCCGCGCAGCTGGTGTTGGCTCTGATCAAGGTCACGGTGACTGTGTAAGTGTCTTCGACTTTATTGTCCCCACTCAGTGGAGAAAGTGTAACACAGATACAGCTTGTGTCTTGGGTGTCCGGTCGTATACCTGTGCATCTACTGCGGTCCTTCCACAGGTTACACTCCAGTTGGGTTTTTTTTTAACCCCTTCTTCCCGTTTTAATTTCTACCTCCCATCTGTCCTTACCCCCCACCCCCCTTATAGACATGATAAAAATGTTCCGTCGCTTCACTCATAGCTGTATTGCCCCAGCCTAGGAAGAGGCTTTAAAAAAAAACAAAACCACAATAGCAAAAAACCTTAAATAAATAAATGTGAAAACCCCGCAATCCACATTGTAGAAAGTGAGAGCGGTGAGTTGATCGGCATCTCGGAGGTGTCCAAGAACCAGTCCAAGAACTCGCGTGGGCCATTTTTGCTTTTTCCTCCCCAAATCTGACCAACCGTATCCCTATCAAGCACTGATAATTACAAAAGCAGAGTAGATACCTAGATACCGGTTACATAGTGTGTAAAGCGAGAGAAGAGCAGGAGAGGGGGAGAGAGGGAGACCCTTCCCCACAAGTAACATCTCTGCTTGTGTGAAACCCCTGTAGGTTTTGCTGGTGACCCTGTTGCAGCTGGCGGGAGGTCGGACGTGTGTGCAGCATCGAAGCCGTTCCTTCCTCATTGTCGTCATCTTCATTGGCGGGCTGTTTGGCTGGCGGTGCCGCTGGCGGGGAGAGGGAGGGGGGTTGCTGCTACAGAGCCTGCTTGCCCTGGCACTCACGCTTGGAGCACTGCGCTGGCTTCCACCAGTCCCCATTGTGGCAGTGGCAGATGTTGCAGTCATCCACCTTCACTTCGATGCCGGCAGGAATTATCGTGGTTCCTGCAAAGCAGTTCGGACCTGCAAAAACACATGGGAGTAATAGGAATAAATACTTTTTTGTTTTTTTAAATGGGGTGTAGCAGCTCTTCCTGGGAGCAGGCAGGTGCTCAGCCCCAGCCCCTCGCTGTGCTTGGGCCACAGTGTCGCCGCTGCCAAAATCAGCAGCAACCCTCCCAGCCCACCTCAGTGCCAAGCCTTTGCCCCATGCCGATCACTTGTCTCAGGTGTTTTTAGTGCCCTCAGACAATAAAGCGAAACCCCCAAAATCTTGAGTTTTTTATCTTTTTCCTGCTTCTGTACCCAACCCCTAATACAAATGGCATCAGATGCCCCATTGATGCACCCAGCTTTAACTACTCAGTTGCCTACTAATTTAGTATCGCTTTCTCCCAAGATTTGGCTGTGAGATGGACATGACCATGAGGACAACCATCAGGACACAGGCCAGCCTTTGCTGCTCTAGCCTCGTGAGCCTGCACTGAGCTGCAGGGACAGGAGCCGGTTCATACCCCAGGACTGCGGCAGCAGTGCCTCAACACCCAGTAACCCCAGGGACCCCCATCAGCTCGGGGCTGTTAACCATAAATGATTGATGGCATCAAATTAACAAAAATATTTCACCTCCCAAATAAGCTTTCTGATAAAATATTTTTTTTTTTTTCTCAAGGGTGATTCCTTGAATCTGCTCATTATTGGCAATTTTTTGGGCTGCTTTATTACACAATATCAAAGCTGGGCAGCAAGTTAACAAGGACCTTATTTTCCTCCTTCTCATAAAAGCCCCACAAATACCTATTGCCCAGCTGTCCCTCGGCAAACCCCCTCCTCCTCCCCTCTCGCTCCTGCATTGGTTAGTGCCGGGAATTAATGTCAGAGCCAGCAGCACATGGAAAAAAAAATGAAAATGGTGGCCGTCACATTTGTGGCAACAAAGAAGCGTGAAGACATTTGCGAAGTGTCTTGTGGCTCAAGTGCTGCTCCAAAATGTTGCCCCTCGGCTGGCCACTGTTTTTAATATGCCTCTGGTGCATGAGGCGCATTTGAAAGACGAGAGCATGTACAGACCTGAAATTACAGGCAGGTCCTTAGTGCTTAAAATAAGGCTTAAGACTGTTTGAAAGGAAAAACAGGGTCTCTACACGGCTGGAAACAGGCTGAGCTATAGCCAACCCTATGCTTGGGTCTCACCTTGTGTCAGAGAACTATTCATTTCATCTCGCTAATTATTAGTACCCTGACTTTATTAAGATGCTCCTCAGGACCCTATGTTTAAGCTCAACAGGCCACAAGTTTGACAGGGCTGGGCTTAACCAGATGTAGGCAATTCAGGTTGCTGCCAAGCAAAACAGTCCCTGAATGTTGTTTGTACGTGACCTCCCGCCTTTATTAAAGGTCTCTTCAAATGCAGATCAGCTCTACAGCAACTTTTCACATCCATCTTAATGTAGCCACAGCAGAAGGGCCTGAGAAAGATGCCTCTGGTGGCTCCTGTACCAGAATTTGAGGTGGCTCGGTGTACCCCAGGGCTGCTGCTTCCTTCCACAGGCAGGACCTGGAAAGGCAGCCTGTTGTGCTGGGAAGGTTTGTGTCTCTCCATGAATGCGGGATGATGCCTCCTCCTCTGTCTGGCCAGCACATGAGTCTGTCAGGATGCCAGGAAGAAGCAGGCTTTTGCTCCAAACAAGGGAATTCAAGATCACTTGCTGAAGTAGACTTCAGGCTACGCTGGTCTGCTGGCAGTTGAGGACCATTGCACTGGGTGTGGGGATGTTTTAAATCTGCTTTGAGCTGGGCTGTAGGCTGGACAACTGCCAAAGGTCTCCTCCAAACTCAGTCATTCCATGGTGCAAAGAACTTCAAAGCCAGGAGTTACCAGCCAAGGACATGCAGTGATACAGAAAAGCCAAACTCTATGTATGCACACATATATACTATATGTGGTTTTCTTTACATGCATGTCGTTGAAAAATTCCTGACCCATTTTGGTCACGAGCTGAAGATTTCTGACATTGGCATCTCTCTGGAAGACACAATCCCAGTTGGAAAGGCTATGATCCCAACTGCAGCATTTCTCTGGCAACCCACTGAAGTTGTCACTTCTTCCCATGGCTTTCGGGGCCCTGAGCTGGCTGCCCCATGCCACTGCCTGTGCTCTCCATCACAGACTTTAATTCCCTGCTTCATCAAGTCTGGTAGATGTTGCTGTGTGACAACACCCAGCACAGGCTTCACCGTCAGGTCGGCTTATTTTCTGCTGTTAAATGCCCAGGGTTCAAAGGCAATGAAAATGTCAATAATTGTAGCTGGCCGTATTTAAAGTTGAAGCAAGTGCCTGTCCCTCTTTAACAGGATGCTCTGATTGCCTGTCGATGTCGGGGATGTCCAGGACAGGCAGCCTCCACACAACAGCCTGCTCCATGCTCCCAGAGCAAAAACCCCTTTTCATTAAAATTTAAACAAAAAGCTTCCTCCAGAGATTAGGGTGGCAAGGAAAGGGGAAGATTGTCTTCTCTCTTGTTGCCCTGCGGCTGCCTGTTAATCATCTCATTTGAGAAGCCAATACTCGACACGCACATGTGTCTCCAGACACAGCCTTCTCTGGGCGCTGAACGATGGCGCGTTTATAGCACTGCCAGCCCGTTCAACAGGGCTGAAAACACAAGGCAGGCCAGCAGTGATGGGAGCTGGTGTGTTTTCTCCTTCACAGGTGGGCCAACTCTCACCACCCAGCCTGGGTTTGGGGACCCCGCGCCCCCTTCATAGGGTTTTGGTTGCATCCCTGTGCTGAAACGCCGCAGGGGTAGAGCACAGCTTGGGGTCATGGTCAGCCAAGGGCGAGCAAGTTCGGACTGGCCAAAGGGGAACTGTAAACTGGGGAAAAGCTTATTTTTCCTTGCATCCTGCTTATCTGTCCATCCCATAGCTGCTCCATCACAGCTACAGCTGCCCTTCCTCCTCCTCCTCCTGGCAGCCCCAGGTCCATTCTTCCTATTGAGCTTCCTCAGTGGAAAAAAAATTTTTTGGAAAAAAAAATCATTAAACACCCCTCATTAATGTCCCTATCCCAGAGCCGAGAAGCAGAAAGCAGACACCATGACGAAAAGAGGAGATGGATGAGGGAGTAGTACTAAATGCATCACCCATGCCTTTGAGGTCCCTGGCAGAGAGGGGATGACCTGTTTTAGGGACAGCACCACAGCAGCAATGTCCCTGCCCCAGCCAAGGACATAAGGCAGCTCTGCAAAATAGTAATTGAACACTAATAATCTGCCCCTCGGATCTCTGGCATCTATCGAGCCAAGAAGGACCTGGCAAGTGCTTCTGTGTCTAGCGGAAAAATCCTTGGAATGCTGCCAACTCCACACACCNCGTTATTCCCACCCCTATAGAAACATGGATTTCAAACAGAAGGCAAAATTTTCACACTCCATTTCCGCTAATTCAACTTAAATTCCCACTGACTGGAATCACCGAAATCCAATTTTCCAGCACAGTCGCTGTCAGCCAGCTCCCTTTTTTCCCCATCTAAACTTCTCCCACCTTTATACTGGAAAAGTGGATCCTGTTGGTCCAAAATGGGAGGCAGTGAGCATCGCACCCGTGGCTGAGGCATGAGAAAGATGCACCCGGAGAGGGACACTCCTGAAATTTAGTTGCAAATATGCCCCAAACAAGTGGCATTTCCTATGCAATGTCACAAGTCACTGGGCAGTTTTCCAGCGACCTTGGGTTTTACAGAGCCGACAGCTAATCCTCTGTCAGTGACAACGTCCAGCACCTGGGGACACTACGTGGCTTTGCGATGTGCCTTAGAAGAGCTGCAGCCCGTAAGGCCAAAAGAAACTAAGTCCTGGTTTTTGCTCTGCAGCAGAGCTAAAGTTTTCTAATATTTTTTTTTTAACCTCCTGTAGGTCAACCTTCCAGCATTTCAAAAGCTCAGTCCCCCAAGCCCACGCTGCTGGGGTCTGTCCCGAGCTTTTTCCACTGTGCCTTTGTGCTGTGCAGAGGAGCAGACCGAGACAAGGATCTGCCTAACTGATGTAAAAAAATCACAAAGAATGAGACAGAAAAGCACTGCAAAGTGTTTCTTATTATTATTATTCAAAGGAAGATGCTGCTCAGAAACATTTGATGATGTGTCAAGCGCATCAAGAAAGTTACTTATGATAATAGCAGTAGGCACAAGAAGCTGCTTTGGGCAAGGACTGTTGTTCTGGTCTTTGTAAAAGCGTCTTAAACCACAACTGCGATGTGAACAGGACAGTAATCACCCTCTTTTCCTTGCTCAGGGAGACTGATGGGAGTGGTTTGGCGCTCCCACAGATAACGCAATTGTGAGATTTGCTTTACTTAACATAATTAATACTCATAAAAGACCACAGCACTCCGGGCTGTTTGCTAGAACAACTGTGAAGATTTTTATGGAGACATATTAGGGACATTCAGATGCTGTTTTGATGGCAGAGCTGTAGAAAAATCACATATGGTTTGTTGTTTGGGAAGAGTGACAGCAAATTTTGCAACCATATGCGTTAAGACCAGATACCTGGGTGATGACCCACGTTGTGCTGCTGAACTGCACCCCTGGTACGGCGGGGATACGTCTAATCCCATGTGTGGGCATTAATGCACACCTGCTATGTCATGCAACACTACCCAAGAGTGGGAAGTTAAGGGACTCAGTGGCATGGCGGTGCTTCATAAAGAAACTCGGAAGCCCCCCAGTCTGATGCTCCCTATCATGCTGGAAAAAAGTCACAGCCCAAACGCAAGAGGAGCAGCCATCCTAGCTCATGAGCAAACCACATCTTCTGCACAATGCCCACCACAGCGCAATGGGGATGTGGAGGAGAACATGTGAATTCAAGAGCACCCTGCACGGACACTGAGTTAAAGTTGGAATTAGCAGGAGCGTGGGCTTTGATGCTCACCAACGCCACGAGCATGCAGCATCACGCTGATGCTTTCGAGTTGCTTGGTGCTGAACCCCAGCCTTGGCTCCTAGGGGCTGCAGGCTGCTCACAGTTGCTTCTCAGGTGGGTTTCATTGAACTCAATGGCTTTGCCCGTGGCTTACAGCAGCTGTGAATTTAGCATCTTGTGTGCAAAGAAGCAATAGAAGGAAATCACATGTTAAGCACCGCGAGCAAGCAAGAAATCACTTCAGGCCAACCGTGATATTCAGATTTGCCCTGAACAGCATCTTGCACAAGGCAAAGCTCATTGCCTTCACTGGAACTTCTCATGGTACAACATCTGATTTCAGCAAAGGACGGTATTTTCCTCTTAGTTAAATATTTTCCACCAATAATCCTATGCGTCCCACCACTTCTTTAACAACCTCCCCATCCCTTTAGGAAATATTAAGGCTGACTCCAAGAGAACTTAGCTTACTCAGTCAATGGATAACGCTGTCAGGGAGAGAGGTGCTGCTGGCTACGCTTATCTACCTCACACTGGTAGTTTAGATAACTGCTAAATAGCAACTCAATTTAGCCAGCCACCCCTCAGGCTCCTGTGTGATGTGCCCCACAATTGAAGTTGTAAGGGATAACCAGAAGATGGTGGTTCCTGACAGTCTTTAGGAATGGATACAGCCTGAAAACACCCCCACGGATGTTCATTCAGCTGAATGAGTCATGACGACTTTGCTTTTGGAGCATGACCACAAATGCAACAGGGTGTGGGAATTTACTGCTGGCAAGCTGCACCAAACTGGGGGAGCCATTTCTACCGAATGTGGCCAAATGTCCTCTCAGTGGGAAGGCAGATTTTTCTTTGCATGTTTTCATGAAACATGGTCTGCAGCATGACCATCCCATGCCATAGCCATGTGGTCTCCAGTGCCCACGTCCGGCACTCCCAGCATTGTTTGCCTGAGAAAACCACTCACAAAGGAAAGACCAGGTGTGGATTAAACCCTGAAACCTGCACAAGGATACTCGTGGTCAACCCTCCAACAGAGAAAGAGGCAAAACACAGAAGAAATTAAGTGACCCCCAAGCTTGGGCGCAGACGGCAGAAATCACCGGCTGCCTGCACTTTGTGACTTTTTCCATGTCCAGGCTGAACTCTGTGCGCAGAGAGAAGAAAAAACAGCATCCTGTTTTTAATGATGGCCCCCTGTTGCTGGAGGTTAACACAGCTCCTCTGTGCTGATCCTGCAAGATTTTTTCAAATGTTCATTTAGCTCCATCAACACTATTTATGCGATCACTTCTGATTGCAAGAAAAGACCTCAATTTGTGGCTTTAATTAACAAGTCAAGGAGGTAAGAAGTCTTGTTTTTGCTGCCTGGTACCAAGACTGCCTACCCCCCTCTCTCCAGGGGGAGGAGAAGGCAACGAGTGAAGCTGGAAACGATACATAAAGAAGCCAGCTGCTGGTGCTGAGCTTCACCTTACTGAGAGTTGAATTTGGTGATGCTCTGCAAGGGGGACTGAAAACCCCACCAAAAGGTAACAGACTTGGAGCTCTTTTTGTGTTAGAAGGAGGCTGAAGCCGAAGGTCCTGGCTCAAAGCACTGCTGAAGCCCAAGGGTGCATTGGAAATGGGGCTGCCACGATCTTGGCATGTGGGGGTGAGCTTACACCCCAGTAACGCCCAGGTCTAATCCTAGTTGATTCTTGGTGGTAGCAGGAGGGAAGGGATTGCGCTGTGCTCTGCCTCCTCACTGGTCCTGGAGGTGATGTCCATGTCCCCCAGGCTATGAAGGATACAGCTCTTTGCAGATTGTAGGGCATCTATTCATCCTGCACATTCCCAATACATACACCAGGTGAAAATACCCCCCTGGACTCCTATGTCCATTACCACCCAACCTTCACAAAGGCTCCTGCGGTGCTAGGAACAAGACCATTTCAAGTCAGTGCCCCCATCCAGATCACCAGCAAGACTTTGAAAGCCCCTTTCCAGCCCGGTCACTCTTGCCAGAAGCAGATGAACTCTCTTAAGCTGCCTGCGCCCAAACACGGATGCTGCAGCAATGCCTCAGCCACCCACCCCCCCAAAAAAATATCTGGATGTTGCTCTCTCTTTGGGAGGGACTGGGAGCTGAGTCCACCAAACTGCATCAGCCTCAGCTCCGCAAATTAAAAATCCCTACAGCGGGCGGGCGGGGGATGCTGGAGGTGTCAGTCCTCACTGCCGTAAGCAAAACACTTTGCAGAGCCATCTGCTGCCCCAAATGCTAATCGGCTGCACATCTCAGCTTGGAAGCGCTGCGTGCTGGAATACGTCAATGTTTTCAGCGTGGGTAGGTGAAAGTTGGTCTCCAGCACAAACAAGCCATCATCTGCTAATCCCCACCCTGCGCCGCCGCAGACCTGTTGGATGGCAATTGCATCCTGCGGGTATAAGGAAGCCCTACCCACCATGGAGGCTGCCAAGAAGGCGGCATCTCCATCTGGCATGCAGGGGGGCTCCGTCTCGCAGTGGGGCGGGTGGCGAACAGAGGGGAGGAAGGCAAAAGTGGCACTGTTTTTTTGGCAACAGGCCCACGAGTGAGTGGCTGCTGGGATGAAATTGCTGTGGGTTTTGTCCCATCCTCCTCCATGAGTTGAGGGATGAAAACCAAGGCAGGCACGGAAAGCTTTGCAGAGGAGGTGGGAGCGAGCACAGGGCTAGCGGTGCCCCCAGCAGCCCCCCGGCCCCTCTGCCATTCAAAAGCTCAGGAATTTCTCTGTGCGTTTTGTTGTTGTTGTTGTTGTTATTGCTGTTGCTGTTTTAAAATTCCAAAAGAAAGCCTTGCACAGACATGAAGTATGTAGGTATGTATGTGTGTGTTTATATACATACAAGCAAAGCCAAGGAAGTTTGAATGCTACACTTCCCAAAGCCTTGTTTTTGTTGTTCGTTTGCTTTCAGCCAGTGTTTTCCTAGAAGGACAGGATGTTTGTGCAAGCTTTCCCACCAAATCTCAGCCTACTCCAGTCTTCATTCACCAGCACAGACAGTATTTGCTTCCTTATCTGTAAAGAGCTCCCAACGAGGTGGGTATGTCACTGTTGTCCTCTCTGCTGAAAGGAACCACGTGCTGTGATGGATCAAGTGATGTTTCTGTGATACGGCCACCTTCTGGTTGGGATGTTTCCACTTTTAGGCAGAGTATTGCGTGATGATGGCTCTTAGCCATGGTAACAAGTGTCATCTCCTCGAGGTGACCCCAAGGTGGAAGGTGCACTCTTCCTTTGCCGCCTTGTCCAGTCACCCATGAGGAGATGGCACCTCCAGTAAATGCCCCAAATTTCACTCTGTTGTCTAAAACATTGCAAAATGACAGCCTTTTCTTTTTTATTTGTGGACAAACCCTGCTGGCTCTGCCTAAAAGCTCCCTGGAGTCAACTGGTAGTATCTCCTAGCCATCCACAAGCTTCCAATCTTGTGCACCATTGCCCCAAAGAATTAATCTCCCCTGAAGCTGATCTGCAGTTCTTTTCCATCGTTCCTGCATATTTCACTCCTCACAAGACGATGCTAACAGCCCTTCTCAAGCACTGCCTATTTACATGAGAGATTTTTCCAGTCATAACTCATGTTGCTGGGTGCCTGAAGATGCCTAAAAGTTATTTAATCTCTGCATTAAAAAATATGTATCTGCAGTATCCTTCTCCAATCTAAATCCAAGTTGCTCACTCTAAGCAAGCCCTACATCATTAAAAGGAGAGCATTAAAACGGCAAGACGGAGCTGAAAGGCTAAATTCAGGACAATGGGAGCCTTTCCACTGACTTTCACCAGCGATGAAGTCAGCACAATAAATAAAACACACCTGCAGCTCTCAGCCAGCCCAGCAGGGCATGGATCTCCTGGTGGCACCATGTCACCTTCTGGCTCTCCACATACAGAGGTGTTCCGGGCTTTGCTCAGACAACCCCAAGCATCCGCTGCCTTGGAGTCTAATGAATGAAAGGGGCCCACTCAAGTTCCCTAAATTATGACCTGGCTTCCAGTGACACAGACTGATTTAATCCTCGCTGCTTTGCACCGCGGTTCGAAAATTACCGATAGCTCATTATTCGTCTTAATCAGGAGCAGCAAACAAATGAGGGACAGGGAGACATCCAGAAGGGAATACATCGCATTACTCCTCCTTATTGATAGCACAGTTACTTAATTTGATGTGGAGACATAACTTCAGGCATCACTAAATACTGGAGCAGGAATGTTTTGGTGCAAGGAAGATCTATGGGTGCAATTTAAAAGCAGTCTGTTTAGGAGCAGTGACGTCTACCAGCGCCGATACAGATCTGAGCTGTGTGGACAGACTTGAGATTATCACTCAGCAAGTTAAATAAAGACAGTGGCTCTTCGACAGTTAAAAAGCACCAAAAGCAGCCAAAAATTGCAGCCCTGCTTCCTTCTTCCTCTGCTGTGTGTGTGGGATGAGCATGATGATGGGGGACCAAGCCCCAGGTTGATGGTCACCTCCAACCTGCCCGTCCCCAGGCAGCACCATCACTTGCTTTCTGTGGGGAAGGCAGCATGGAGATGATGGAGGAAAATGCATGTTCAGCTCAAGCATCTGCAGAAAACAGATCAGCCACAAGCCATGACAATGACTGACAGCTGACACTGCTGCCGGCAGGTACGAGGGGATGCCAAACTGGGCAGTTCTCCAGGCTAAAGCCCAGAAGGAGTGGAACTTCTCCTCCAGCAGGAATATTGTGGATTGAGATATGACAATAAACTACCAGGACTCTCAACCATGAGAATGAATCTTTTTAATCAGTTTTTAACAATCCAAGACTAGTGCAGATAATCTAACAAACCTGATCTGGGCATGCTAAAGAAAATAGGGCAAGTGGTACGTTTCCTGTTGCTTTAGATTAAGGGTATTTGCCTCATCGTATGGGCATTTCCCCCAAGCCCATGCATCCAGCCTCTCTGTTTCTGATCCCCACTGCACCGAAACCAAAGCTGGGAGCACACCTGAGTGCACTTCGGGCTCCCTGCAAAACCTCCACCCCCCAGTTTCCCCATTTTACTGGGTTTCTAAGGCAGTGGCGGGTTATGGACTGTTGACCAGCAGTGTTAGGCATTGCTGCAGTGCAAATTAATAGCTAATATCAAATTAATAATAATTTACCCACTCTGCTGACTGAGTAATACATCTGAATTGAGGGCAGCATTAAAGTTGACCCACTGTCACCAAAGTCACGGAGGAGCCAATGCACAGTGTGTCTCAGGATCAGCAGACAGCAGAAAAGCAAATCACAGGGCTACAGACCTAGCCTTAAATATAAGGTTTTTCCCCCCTCTTTCAATATAAAATGCAGGTTGGCATTTTCAAAGTCACCTATTGGATTTGCACACCAAATTCCTCTTCATTTTAAAAGGAGCTACATGTGCAAACCTTAATCAGCATTGAAAATTTTAGCTTATGGTAAAAAACCGCACAGGCAAGGTGCTCAGCATTGCACAGGCAGCTACCGTGCATATAAAACAGCTTTTTTCAATCAGATTTTTACTGTGTACAGTCAAGGTTGAAGAAGGAAAACAGTAACACCTCAAAGACAGCAATAACCATCTATTAAGTGAGAAATGCATGTTTCAACATCTACCTGACCAAAGGAAAAGGATTGGCTCTTAAAAATCTCTTTGCAGACAGCATAAAGCTTTGGGAGAATACCATAGATTTTTAAAAAAATATAGGTAGATTTTAATTGCAGGCAATGAAAGCTACTCCTAGGTCATTATAACCTTTCAGGTAAGTAATAGGCTTTTAAAAATTTGTCTAAACAGATATTTCCCAAAATGAAGTCCAACAGCACTGAAGGTACATTAATTCTTTTAATGTTTCAAACATGGCAAATAAGGTGGGGGGGGGAGGAGGAGTGTGGAGCTAGTATAANACTTATTCTCCAGGTCTTTTGAGCTTTTAGCCAACTTATTCACCTCTTGGTTGTGCTCGGTGTGAAAATTTAATGATTTTTATGGCCCGTTTTAACATTTTTATGTCTTTTTTCTTCGGAAAAAAACCCCCACATTTGGTGTAAGAATTAAAACAGTATTTCATCCTTAACTGCAATCACAGATGATGTATGGAAGAGAGCTGGCTGCACATCAACTCAATATAAAGCCAGAATTGAATCTAACTTGGTCACTACAGCTGTGCATGATGTTTTATGGGGTGGGTTTTTTTTCATATCAGTCACAAATGAAGTGGAAACTGTGACTGTGCTAATTTTGTATAAAACACGAGGAAAAAATGCAAAATGGTGGTGGGGGGGGAACCAGGATTACTATATAATTATCCGAGTTGTGCATTTAGATGTGCAGTCTAGCGAAAACCCAACCCACCGTTGGATAGTGAAACTACAGCAGTTAATGTACGACGACAGTTGCACCACTACACACATTAGTCACGGCAATGGTCGCCCGCTGGTATGAGTAAACCTCTGTGCAAATCCCTTGCCAAGTGACAGAAGGGTTTCTTCAGCTGCGGGAAACCACACGCTCAGGACGAACCTTCACCTTCTGTCTGAAAAATAGATCTTCATCACAATCCAGGTGACAGTGGGAATGTGTCAATTGGTAGAAAAATGCCTTTATGCCTTTCCGCTGGTGTGAGATGAAATGTGATGCTTTGAGAGCATCGGCACAGTCCCTTTTTTTTTTTTTTCCACCTGGCGACAGCTTTTTCTGATGAAGGTTTTGAACGTGGGATCATGTTAGAAATGGAACTTCAAAGCAAAGCAAAAACTTTTCATGTAAGAAGAGAGCTGCTGCTGAAACCATTGCTTTCTACTCCAGGCTTGTGTTTCAGTTGTTTTCTGCTGTCAGTTTTGAACAGAATCCAATTTTTGCACTTTTTGTGACACAGCAAGGCCATCTCCAGCCATTCCCCAGCCTCCTGGCCTCCACAGTCTTCACCGTTATTCCCCATTGTCCTGGCCTCCACAATGACAGACACAGAATGGCTGGCCATAGGCAAGAAAGACCAAAGTGAAAGGTGAATTTAATGAACAGCTACATGTATACAAGCTAGACATCTTAAGTCAGTCACCAAAGGTTCCCCTTCCAGTTGAAGGATGAATTCTTCTGGAGGGTGCTTAACAGAGCCAAGCAGCATCGGCCGGCCCAAAACCCTTGGGTTTGCCTTTTTTTCACCCTTATAAATTTGCTAAATGTAATCTCACCCCAACCTTCAGGTCAGGCTGCAGTGGCAGAGCTCCCACTTCTATGGCAATCTGTACAAATGGTTGACTACCTGGAGAAAGGGAATAACCACAACGGCAGAAACATAGTTTCTTAATTTGTTTGAGGAATTTAATTACCTGCCTGGGATATGGAAAAAGAAATGCGAGAGAACACCTCCCCTCCGACCTCACCCCAAGCAACTGATAAGCTTGCTGTTAGAGAGACAAGACACAGTGCTGCTGTGCCAGAATCTGCAGCTCCTCATAAAACAGGAGGTGGAGGAAGAGGCAGGGCAGGATGGATGGACCTCGATGGTACACACAGCGAGAGCAAACCATAAGCAAGGACGGGCACACCTTGGTCTGATGGACAGATCTGAGACATGCAGAGGTTTGTGATTCTGCAATAAACAGGCTCCAAAACCTTCTGCTGGGATCCACCCTGCTTTCTCCAACAGCTGCAGAAGCAGCTTTAGTCCATGTTTTGTCCCCAGATTTTGCTCTTCCAAGGGCCCATTACGCTACCTGAATTTAATGGTATCCATGGCATTTGCACAATACTTTCTAATGGTGCGTGCAAAGAGTCAGGTTGCTAAGAAAAATAAAATGAGTGGTGCTAGTTTTGCATGTGAATAGTTGCATTTAATGAAAACATAAAATGGAAAAGGATCGTCCTTTCCTTTGCTAATAATTCTGGGTGCCACTATGAAAGGCATTACTACAATCTATGTGGGCTTTTATACTCGAGCAGGTGCCAATGCGATATTATGCTGAAGTGCTAGGACAGGATAGTTATTTTGCACTGTAAGGTAGCAGCTAGGCATGATGAAAGGCTGGGGAAAATTTCTGGTGGATATATGTGGTTCTGCATCCCTCCTTCCCAAATTTTCAGAATGCTTCATTACCCCTCATTCTGCCGGTCTATTTTCATTACTTAATTACTGGATAGAAATCACTCTCTGGTCTCGGTGGCACCACTGTATCTGAATGGCTCACAACTGAGAGCCTGTCATCATCACAGCATCCCTGCAGGGCAGGGAAGTGCACAGGGGATACTGAGGCACGGAGGCAGTGCCCTGCCTGAGGGGCTGTGGGTTATTAAAACTAAACCCACGGCAGAAGCACTAAGCCCTGTGCTAACCTGATGTGCAGCCCTTAAACATTCCTCCCTTGTTGGAGGTCTGCAAGCTTTGCTGTTTGGGTATGGGGGCTTTTGGAGAGGCACAAAGATGTGGGGTGGTGGTGCTCCTGGCCCAGGTAGAGGTGGGGAAGGCAGGCCAGCCTCGGGGACGTCCCCCCGCACCCCGTTCCACCTCCCATAGACAGACAGCGTCCAAAAAACCCAACAGATTTATCCCACTAATGTGTAGTCATGGGTTTACTGGGGAGGTTAAACCAGTTGTCACCTCTTTTCCCTTATATTTGCAGTACAGGGCGCAGTACTCAGCTGTGCGCTGGGGACAGCCCAGGCGATCCCATGCAGCAGCCCAATTGCTCCTGGTGAAGGAAGCACTCGGGTCACTCTCTCCCCTTCAGCAGACAACTATTTATAACAAAACTTGTAGGAACACGACAGGTTTGAGGCTGCAAACTGCATTCTCAAATGTGACGGCAATTGGTTCAGACCTTATTGGCAGTGGGAAGGAAAAGCAGGACAGAGTGGCGAAGTGATGGACAACGACTTCCAAATGAAATTCCCCATTTCTGAGTGTTTTCACACTCTTTAGCAAGTATTCCCTGCCTTGTTTGTCCTGCATTCATTTTGTCCTTTAGAAATTGTTTTAAAGCCAGAAGGGGGATTTAGACATTAGAACAGCTACTGACCTGATACAAGTTAATGATTTTATAAAATGCCTAAAAAAATGCTTTACTTCAAAAGATTGATGTTTCCTATTGTATTTTTTCAATGCCAATTAATTACTTAATTCATTAGCAATGTAACACAAGAATAGTCTTTGAAAATCCAGTGCTTTGTGTAGATGCCTTTAATTATGGATAATTAAATACTGTGGAAGGACCTGATTATACCTCTGAGCATTTTCTAATCTGCAAAATGAAACATGCTTTTGTACTCTGGAATGCATGTAACAAGAGCTGAGCTCAACAACTACACACAGGAAAGAAAAGACGGAAAGAAAAGCACCCCAAAATCCACACCAGCCCAAAACCCCACAACTAAAGGAGTGTAGAAATTGCTGGGAAGCTCGAGAGCTTTCTGCACACCTGGCCTGGTTGACTTCTCCACACGGGCTTGTACGCAGTCCCTGCCTTGTTGGGGATATGAGTGGAAGCCCAAGCAAGTACACTGCAGCCAGAGAGCAAACACAGGCTCAGGGCAACTCGATGTTAACGCTTGCTAAAGTTGGGAGTACATTTCCAGATGGTCCTTTGTACGTATGGCTGCAATAGCCAAAGTGGCTAAAAAGAGCAACACACTCTCCAAATGAAATAAGGGCAGACCTTGGGAGATGAAAACTTGCCAGCACCAGAAGTTACTCTATTAGTTTGGCTTTGCATTTCTTCCCCTTCCTTTTTTAAAAAATTTTTTTCTTCTTTATTCCTCCACAGCGATCGCAGTGAGCAAGTCAGCATCCAGAAGGCTACAATAACCAGTGTTGCTGTCTCAGAAAGGGTTTTAATCTCAGAAGCAAGCCAGGGAAATGTTCATTTTGAAGACAGTATTGCCCCAGCGCTTTCACGACAGGTCTCCTCCCTACCACAGCTGAGATCCTGCACTAGGCCCAAGGAGGTTTATTTTTGTCTCTTTTTGTACTCGGTGGAAAAAAGTCAGGGGAAAGGAGGGGCACCGGCATCTAAATAAAGCCCGTTTGTGCTGTCACACCAGGCACCCTCACTGCATACACCCTCCCTTCCTCCTCCCCCCTGCATCTTATTTATACCACGGCCGATTCCTCCCAGCATTCCTGCCCCTCATGCACCCTCCACGATCCATTGCCTTCTGCCTTAATTAAAAGCCACCAATTACGGTGCTGAGTGATAAAACGAGGCCGGGGGCTTTTTGTTGCTAGCGGCCAGTCCTGCTTGGCTGGCTGGGAGCTGACTTTTGCCGCTGGGCAACCTGACCCAACTCCCTAATGAACAGCAGGTTATCAATGCACCGAGCACATATGCTGCAGAACTGGGCCGTTAAGCACCGTATCACAAGCAAGCCATCAGCCAGTGAGACTAAATACTTACAGAGAGCATAGGCCAGGGCTGGGTAAACCTCCAGTGGATGCTTTCAGGAGCAAACAGCATCTATTTATCCCCCCTGACTCTTTATCTTGCATCCTCCTTCTCTGGGCCATGAAGTGATTGCCAAACCCAGCGAATAAACTCTGTCATCTTTATTGAAGGTATTTCTCAGCTGGAAAATTTTGGGAGAAAAATCAGGATGGGTCCTGTGAAACCTTAGGGGCAGGATGACGTGAGGGGGACACATACGCAGGCTTCACACCAGCTCTGTTTCATCTGGAGCAACAAAAAGAGGGAAAATGTCACCCTTAACATATGGGCTGCCTGTCTGTGTTAAGAAGTCAAAGTATCAACCGCAGCTTTGTGGCTGCCGATGTCCAAGTGTGGGCTGTTGCTCTGCCCTGGAGATCCCCTCCTGGGGTGCAGAGCCAAAATCCTCAATGGAGGCAGCTGATTTCATCTGAGAAATGTAGAAACTCAGTGACCGAAGGGTGAAATGCATGACCAGACACAACAGTGTATCAGATGTGTTACTGATGCTGCCCAGGGACGTGGTGCCTACATCATTTGTCAGGATTACCTACCTGACGCTGCCAGAAAGGCTCCCTCCTATAGGCAAGGGGTCAGAGACTCACTGCTAGCCCCTCATCAAGAGGTTACCTCCTCCCAACGTGATGAAAGTGGGGGTAACGCTGAAAGACAGGGGTGTAGCAGATCCCACAAAGACAGCAATAATGCCTTATTAAAAGGTGCCACGCCTGCAAGCACCGCCAGACTCACTGCCGCTTTGACCTTATCAGTTGAGGAAGTTTTGGACATAATGAGCTTATGTAGGGGGATTTCATTTTTGTTCCCAACAGATCAGTGGAAGACAGAAAGCCAGTGATATATAGCCCCTTTGCTGACCCCCACAACAGTGACTCGCCTATTAATGCATACAGTGATGGAGAACCATTGGGTTGGCCCCACCTAGGAGTCTATGTTCAACCAGCACCTGCAATACCTGGTTTACTGAAGACTTCCCTGTGCCAACGTTGTAACAGAGCGGGCCGTGCCTAGAAAGCCCGATCCTCAGTCGGGAGGACAAAATGCACTGATTTCCTTGATGCACCTTGAGCAGCACCTTCACATCTGGCAGATCCCATTTCAACAAGGAAAAGCTTTCACCCATCGCTTTGAAACCCCGGCACATCCACGGGGCTGGGAGAGCCCAACCTGTTTGCTGGGCGCTGGCTGTCCCAGCCAGTCTGGCAGTGCCTATCAGCATCCCACACAAACCTGCCCAGCACGGCCACTGCTGCTGCTCCCAATTAGCTGGTCATCTCCTCTAATCTCATCTCTGGCTACAGCATAGCCATGGCACTTTGTTTAACCCGTGGTTAGGAGAGGAACTTCTTGCTTGATCACACATGAACCCAAGGAGGGAGAGCACAGGCAGCACTTCCCTGAGACGGAGAAAAAAAAAACAGGGGAGAAGGGGCAATGCAAACTGCAAAAAACCACTACTGCATGCAACACAGGAGCAAGAAGAGTCTTGGTTTTGTTGCTGGGGGCTTACAATCCCTTCCTTCGAGGCCATTCCCCTTCCATCACTGCTCCTCAAGCCTTTAGGTCCATAGATATAAGTTAGGCTAAATCTGTGAAGAAAAGTAATCACCTTTATTTCACTTGACCTACTTGGGAAACCCTAGGGACCATTTGGGGAGGGAAATCCTTCAAGTACAAGTGAAACTGTTCAAGAAGGGGCTCTGGGAGGTTCACACTGAGCACTGGGACAGCTGAAACAAGCACAGCTCCTCTCAGATTTTGGCAAGATCTTTTTGGGAAAAAAATGGCAGTAAACCAAAGAAGGCAGAGCAGCCTGGGGGGAGGGTAGATGGGGGGTGTGCGTGCAGACCCTCCTAGCCCAGACAAGCAAGCTTCCTTCACAGATAAATGCACCCCAGGAGGACGGCTGGCTGTAACTTCGCCGTTCATCCCAAGGGGCAGCGCTGCCTCGCAGCGGTGACGGCAGCAGTATGCCCCAACTCGGAGGGCACGAGGATGGCTTACACAGGTGCAGGAACTGGCCCTGGCTATTTTTTGCTTGTAACAACTTCATTATCGAGTTGTTAGGACAAATGAGAGAGCGGGGCAAATCCTCAGCTGCTGAAGAAGCACGGGTATTTTCCATGGAGCAAGGCAGCTGGGCCAATTTACACCACTTTTAGGAACTGGACCACAGTGTATTTGCTCTCTAGGGCGGCACGAATGTAGTCGAGAAAAAACATAGTTTCTGTTCAAAACACAGCAAATGTATCTAGTTGTTACTATTGTAGACAGGTTTCCATTTTTAATCACAGTTTTCCAAGTCTTAATAATTACCATTTGACATTTATTGTAATACATTTCTTTTTTGTTTGACACAGCTTAAAAAGTAACTAAAACTTCTCTCTCGCCACTTTCCCTGCACGGCGAGGGAAACACTCACGAGCATCAACCGTGGCATGTCAAACAAAAGCAAGCTAAATTTATTCATTAATAGCTGGCAGCCACTGCCCTGATCCATAACCCAGAGGCCAGGTCTGTGACTGCCGTGCCGTCGGGAAGGTGCTGGTGCCCACACGACTGCTGGCCTCTGCTTGCTGGGAGATAAGGGATGATGCATTGGATGCTGCTGTGGACCCGGTTCAGATGAATAATCCCCATGCAGGAGTCCCTTGGACATCAGTGGTGGCTGTGATGAGTCAGAGATCAGAGAACAAGGCTTTTCTGGAAGGAACACCCAACACTGGCTCGGTCCTCATGAAAACCAGAGACTTTGACTTGCAAACTGAGCTGGCTCAGCATTGGAATGCCACGTGTCAACTGCAGCATGTTCCCCAGCATCTGCTCAGATGCAGCCCGAGGAGCTGATGGGGGGGATTATTTACTCCACGTTTTTTGTAGCCATTTCTGTATGCAGTGAGAGCTGAGAGGGGACGGCACGAAAGCACGCTGGTATTTTGGTTCACAAGACAGAAACCAGGCAAATGCACTGACCTGAGCTAATGAGACTCAGGAGTACCGAAGCAATATTGAACGAGGGCTCTTCTTCTCGCGCCTCCTGACATTTCCCATGCATTTCAATCAGATGAGAAAGTGCAGTTCAAGGTGCGATTCTGCAAACAGCAAAGCCTGGGAGCCTGATCCTGCAAGGTGCAGAGGACTTCCCAAGAAGTGCTGGGTGCTGGCAGCCCTCTCCAGCCAGGCATGGAGG